>VXBC01008927.1:1285662-1350239 GCA_013399945.1 Ploceus nigricollis | reverse complement strand
TGGGCACCAGTAAGAGCGGCGCACCGGCACCGCAAGGCCCGCCCCCTGCGTGCAGCCCATGGCCGCGGGCAGACGGAGTGATCCCGCGGCTGTGGCAGTGCGGGATCTGAGCGGCCTCCGCTCCATGCCCCGGCCGCTTTCCCTTCACCCGCGCCTGGGCTGCTGCCCTGGTTCCGGGCGTGAGGTGTATCCCGAGCAGCACCTCCCCGGTTCCGCTGGGTCCCCGCGCCAGCGCTCCCGCAGCCGCGCGGCGTCCGCACCCTGCCGGGGCAGGCTGGGATCTGTAGTCGGGACAACCTCTCGCTCTCCCGGCTCCTCGCCCCGGCCTTCACAGTTCTTCCCAACCCCGAGAGCCGGCGGCACTGCCCCGTCCAGCCCAGCCCTTAGGGCGCCATTCTCGTCTCCCTCCGGTCCCAGCCCCGCTTCCCCCATTCCCGCCCCTCCGGCTCCCTCAGCCCGCCCGCTCCAGCGGATCAGGGACCGGCACGAAGCACGGCCGGGCGGGAAGATGATTTTTAACTCGCTCCTAGGGAAGTGGGGCCAGGGGCAAGAAGGACGGAGAAGTCAGAAAAAAATAAGGAAAAAGCGGTCCCCGGGCCCAAAAGCGCTTCCCGTCCGTGACCTCTGGTCATGCGTCACTTCCCGGCGGCCGTTCGAGCGCGGAGCCCGCCGCCGTGAGGGGGTGCCCGGGGTGGGACGCGCTCGGGGTCGGTCGCCAGCCGGGGACCAGCTGCCAGGTGACTGCTGTTTGTCCCCAGCCCGTGTTTGTGACAGGTTTCACTTCTTGCGGTTGCTGCTGCTGGGTCATCGCATCGTGCGCTCAGGTACTTCTGCGATTGCAGCTGCAGGGATTTGCGTAAGTAAAATAAAAAACTTGCCCCAGGCAGGTGTTGAGGTGTGCGCTTCCCTCCAGCACGGTACAGCGGCCTGTGGGCAAACTGTTCTATGCTGAGGAACTGTGTGGTGTCCTTTGCTCCGTCTGATTGCTTTCTTTTGTAGTGTTCTTTAAAATGCTGTGTTCTGATGGGTAGATTTTCAATTCTTTATTATCCCACTGGTGGCTTCTCAGAACAAGAAAGACAAGAGCTACTGGAGAGGGTCCAGCGGAGGCCACAAGGTGATGAGGGGTCTGGAGCATCTCTCTTATGGGGAGAGACTGCAGGAGCTGGGCCTGTTTAGTCTGGAGAAGACAAGACCGAGTGGGGATCTCATTAATGCACATCGATATCTCAAAGGTGGATGCCAACAGGATGGTGCCAGGCTGTTTTCAGTGGTGCCCATCAGCAGGATGTGGAGCAATGGCCATAAAATAAAACAGAAGTTCAACGTCAGCATGAGGGAGAGCTTCTTTAGAAAGATGGCAGAGCAGTGGGACAGCTGCCCAAGGAGGTCGTGGATTTTCCCTCTCTGGAGACATTCCAAAGCCACCTGGATGTGTTCCTGTGTCCCCTGCTCCA
Organism: Ploceus nigricollis; assembly: GCA_013399945.1. Taxonomy (NCBI): domain Eukaryota; kingdom Metazoa; phylum Chordata; class Aves; order Passeriformes; family Ploceidae; genus Ploceus; species Ploceus nigricollis. The sequence continues at coordinate 1,348,782 of VXBC01008927.1, read as the reverse complement.
GGTGACCCTGCCTTGGCAGGGGAGTTGGATGGGATGATTTCCAGAGGTCCCTTCCAACCCAAACAATTCTGTGATTCTGTGAAATAGTTGGTTGATCAATCAGCCAAGATGTTCTTAGAGCCTTGAATTCCCTGTTAAGTTTTATTGAACATGCAGTCATGGAGCAGTTAAGTCCATCAAGAGGAAATTTATGAAGCAGAACCTTTAGTGGAAAGACTCATTTGTCTTAGGCATGTGCTGCTGAGCTGTATTAACGGGCTATACTTAGTGGCCTGTAAAAATAAGCAATGGGTTTATATTATGTAATCAGCTTGTGTTGACAAACAGCTATTGGAAAACTTAAAGTAGTCCTTGAACTTGTCATCAGTCTTGCACCAATCTTTCCAATAAAGGAACAGCCCCAGGGGTAATGTCCTCAACAAGCTGGGTCTCAGTTCAGTTGCTGCCTCTGGAAGGATAAGGGCCTATAGTGAAATGCAGTGTAGCAGTAGCAGTGATTAGAAAGAAATTCAACATTGGGTTTTTTCAAATTTTATTTTATTGTTTGCACTGCCCTTATCCCTCAGTAACTGCTTACTTTTCCAGATCATTTATGATTGATTGAACACGATTGAAGTTGGAGCAGATTGCTTGGAAATACTGCTGATGTTGTTTCTCTCATGTATGAGCTGTCTACTTGCTTGAATTTAAAAAAAGTTTCAATGCCATTTTTTTATATGGCAGCTCGGTTTTCTTGGAAGTTTGAGAGACTTTTTCAAAAGTTTTCCTGGACATTATAGTTACTGTACAGATATGTTTATAAAATTTACTCTGTTTTAATTCAGTTTTGAAAAGCAGCGGGAATTGGACTGCATTGAATAGTTCATAAGTACATTGTTGTAGAGCCCTTTCAAAAAAACTTCATCAGAGTGGAAAAATGGGAATCCCTTTTACAAAACACATGGTGACTCCCACCAAATAAAAGCATTTATCCTACTGTTCATGGGTTCTGCACTTCATAATTTTTTACTGGTTTTTTATGCCCTATGAATGAATCATGATTTAGGTCCATGAATCTTCCTCATCCCTGCTTTTAAAAGCTGGGATCATTTACCACTATCTAGTCCTGAGATACTTAAGCAACTTTAGATTAATAGTTACTGAGTTTAGTAATTCAACTATTTCATCCCTGATTTCCTTTAAAACACTTGAGTGAATACTCTAGAGTCTGAGTTTTTTAACTGGTGAAGCTTGTGCAGCTGAATGAAGTCTCTGAATGAAAAGCTAGGTCTCCACACAAAACCTTTTAGGTCTGTTTTGTCTGAAAAAAAATGAAGCTCCAGAACTGGTGATCTGGAGATGTGGGAAGGTCGATGTGATCTGTATTATAGCACATTAAGGACACAGAAAAAAACATGAAAAGTTGTATGTAGAGAATACATGTGCTGGTCTTTCTCTCTCCCCTTACATCTTCTAAATTTGCAATGACTAGAACAACAGATACAAACTGGTCTTCTGCTACACTGACTAAATTATTTCTTAAAACAGACTATTTTTGTTTCTTGACATTACTACAGTGTGTACATAAGTACTCTGTCTCAAAACATACATGACCACCACTGCCACAATCGTTGTATATGTTGTTTTAATAGCCATTGTTCACCACATGTGGAGTTCTTTAATTATTCACCTAGTCTGTAATTATTCACCATTCATTTATACAATCATTCACCTAGAGAAAAAAACTAAACAAAAGCTTGTACATATCTGGTAGTTAGTGCTTTCTGTTTTGCTACTTTCTAAGATCTGCAAAGTCAGTTTTAACCTTGTTAATGACTGATACAGAAACATTTTTCATGGTAGTATTGGTATGTACTGATGACTCATGTGCCTCCTGTAATTCAGATCTATGCTTCTGAAACTGCATGGTTCCTATTCAGTGTTTCAGTGAAAGGATCTTGTCATGATCTTGTTCAACAGAAAGTTAATTATGTTAACATTTCATTCTCATATTGTCACTCACAACAAGCTATGTAGGGAGCTGATCACAAGTACATCATTATCTCTGCATTTATAGAAAGGAAAATTATCAGAGAAAATGAGTCACAAATTTTCTTTGGAGGTGAATCTCAGAACTGAGGGTTGAACAGCTTTGTTGGGCCCACCAATCCTGCAGCATTGTTGACGTGTGGCTCTACAGAAATGTGTTGAGGTTTTGTTTGTTTGCCACCAGTCTTAACTAGCATACCTTAATCAACTTTTAAAGGAAAAAATACGCAGTGGAAAATATTGTGATAGAACTGAAGTGATTATGGTTGTTTTCGCAACAGTTAGGATTGAAACATTCATGTTTGCTCAGTTGAGAGTGGAAGCGGGTATTTATTTACTGGAGCTCTACAAATTTTTTTCTGGGAAATGCTTGTCTTGGGCACACAGGGGCTTTCCATCTTCTGTTAAGCAAAGCTCTGTGGTGGACATGCATGAAAGAGCCTGGTACTCATCATAGTACTTGTATCTGCTGCTGAGTGTTCCAGAGGCCCAAGGTATAGGAATATTGTTTCTGTAAAGCTATACCAAAGATTCCACTTAAGAATATAGGGGACAAAATTGCCATGGTCAATACAATGCTCATGTCCCAGCTTTTGTGTGTTGATCAGTATTATAAATTTAAATTCACTATTCTTCCCTCATTGCCCACCAGAATGATATGTCAGAATGGTTGTGGTTGAACATCCCTTCTTTGTAGAGGTGGTAGTGGAGGCCCAAGAAGGAATGCCCTGAAGTTCCAGTGTTACCCTGTTCAATTCTTCCACAATGAGAATGTCATGGAATTGACTGGAGTCTGATCCACAGCATTTTCTTTGCGTTCCCCTGAATGCCTGATGTGTATCCTGGTAGATGTGCCTGTAATTCATCCTGTGACCAAAAAACCACTTACTCATTTTCTGTCTGCCTGAATGTCATTAGCCTGACTGGCAATGCCACTGACAGATCCACCAAAGTTCTCGTGTTTCTGGAATTCCACAACAGTTTCATGGATTTTCAGAACATTCAGGTCCTGTTCCTTGTCCTTTCCCTCTCCTCATTGTTGTCAGCAGTACTGACAGCTACTTTTTTTTTTCCTCCAGATGTGACAAATTCCTGATTACTTATATTTGCTGTGCTCTCTAGTCCTCTGTTCTTTTCCTTTATATCTCCCTGATTTTAAGACAGTATTAACTGTGAGGATTCATAGCAGGGGGCTCAGTGATCCCACACCACATCAGAATAGTGTACACCAGGTTTTGTAGCCAAAGCTTCATAAGCAGAATTCCTTAGGAACAGAAGTGCAGTTCTTTCACTGTGGCTGTGGTTTCACCTGAAGCCATCTGCCTGTTTTGCCTCCTCACCTGGACTCCATGATAGTGAAAGGAAGGTGTTGCAAACTGCTGATCCTGCTTTCTAATGCTGCTTACTTCAGCCATTTACATTGTTCCCAGGTCTATCTTACCTTGTAAGCAGGGAGTGTCAAAAAGCAGGTTACTTAGTCCTTCAGGTCCTTGATGTGAGTGACCACAGAGCTCAGCACATCTCTCTTGTCAATATGATAGCTCATGCCTTGCATCTCATCTGACTTCCTCCAAATTACTTCAGAAATAAGTCACTATCAAAAAACCTGAGTGCTCCAAGTTCAGAATTTTGCTATCAAACCTGGTGGTACTGCTAAGAGTCCAGGCAGCCTATTTTGGCTGACATTCTTTGTTCCTGTGGTAATCCTGCTCCTTACACAGGCCATGAATCCAAAATAATTAGGTACTGTTTTGATGCAAAGGTTTGTTTCTTTCTTTGTGTTCAGTTGGTGCACTGCTACTGAGCTTTATACGCTTTTGTTTGCTTGAAGTCTGTTGAAGTTAAAAGAGGGCAAAAGTGAGTATTTCTGCTCTGACACTGTCCCTTGAACAAAAATGAATGAAGAATCCATATTTTTCACCTTTAAGCACACTATGACAATTTTTATTGATTAGTTCTGTGGTTTACGATTGTTTCTTTCTTAGGGAAATAAAGTTCTTCACTGTTTTTTCTTTTTTTTTTTTTCACTTCCCCCAAAGTGGGCATATTTTCCCCTTTTTTTCTGATTTAATTTTTAGGATTAAAAATGTAAAGGACTTCCATCATCAGAAGGTTGAATAACCAATTTTTTTTCCTGGAACCCTTCTGAAAAATGTACTAAAAGAGTTATATTTCAGTGTCCATGAGTAAGCTCGATTTGAATGGCAAATAACTTCCTTTCATGAACAAGGTATTTGGTAAAATAATTATTTCATAGTGTAAAGGAAGAGACACATGCTGCCCTCTTCATCCTGAAATAGTGAAAATATTTTATGGATACTGAGGTGAGGGACTCTTCCTCCAACATCTGCGCAGGTTTACGCTTTCCAGAGAGAATTCTGAAAACTTGAGGAAAGTTGTGTAGCTATTGATTATTTCAAGATGAAGTGATGAGTATTGTTCCATCAAGCTTTACTCTCTATTCTGCCGTGTAGGTAAAATATCTTCTTTCTCTTTTGTTTCCCTCTGGTTCAGCATGGCCAATGCTCTCCAGGAAACACCTTCATTCGAAGCCTCTCAGTTAGAGGATGTTGATGCTAAGCTGTCCTTCCTACCTGAAAGACTGAGAAAGAAGTTGCTTCCTTTTCAGGAAAAGGGCATCATATTTGCACTTCAGAGAAGTGGCAGGTAAGGTTATTGTATTCAACTTACTGTATCACATGCTAAAAATTGATGTGAAAATAAAGTATGCAGACATTAAGTAGAAAAATCATAAACTTATGTTTCTATAGTTGTAAATAAGAATATGATGCTAAAAATAATTACTTTAGGTAAACATTATTTTTTAGAAAGGTTATTCAGTACCAGCAGTCTTAGGTGAGTCATGTTACAGAAGTCTTTCATAAACGGTAAGGTAACATGGTTTAAAATGAGTTGTGGGGTTTTTTTTCCACAGAGGATGAAGGGGTTTAATAATGCATTATGCAAAAGAGAATTGTAGTATCAAAGTTCTCCTGTGAAAGGAGGTTGGTATCAGTAGGACCATCATTTTTGTTATGTTAATGGAGAATTCCTAAAATAAGTTAATTCACATTTGATTCTTTAGTTTTTAATGGCATGGTAGAGCTGTTAAGGGAATGACTAACAGATCCTGATGCATCTGTGTGGTTTTCTTTTTTAAATTTGGTACAATTCTGGAGTGTAATCAGGGTGTTCTGGAGCTCACTGAGCTGCAGCAGCAGAGCAGGAGAAGCTTGCAGAGTGCTCAGTTAGCCAGTGCAGCAGCTGATGGAGTAGGCATTCAACAATTAAGTACCTGGTAAATCAAAAAACACAGTTTATGCTTCAGAGGCTGGAAATATTTTGCTGAGTAAGACCCTGTTAGTGAGTTACAGAGTCAAGAAGGAGAGGGGGAAATGCTATTTCCACATTTATAAATTTTAGGAAATGTGGGCAATTGCAGCCTAAAGCTGTGAAACCACTGTATGCTGTTGTTTTGGAAAGGAATGACGTTAGGGAGGTCTGGCACAAATAGAATTACTGTAGCCTGTGTGGGAAAAATGGATGAAATTAGTTCCTGATTATTTCAGCATCTTGCTGAGGAGGAGAGACTTAGGGCCTAAGGGGGTTTCTTGTTAATGTTTGTGATTGTTCTCAGGGGAAAAGAAATGTGCATCTTTCCCTCTAAAGGTGAAAAATTAGAAAGAAAATTTTTATCAGCAGTTCTTGGAATTACATGGAACTTTTAATCCATTAAAATCTCTGCATTTTTTCTTTTTGATTCTTTTCCTTTGGCCAAAACCCTTTAGCAGTGCTGTCTCAGGGAATGAGCAAACCATCTGTTTTATGCTGCCTGTTTCAGTGGCAGAACAGAAAGATGAGTCCAGCCCTTCACATGAGAGCCTGAGATTTGATATGCTTTCTGCTGAATTGGCATGAACTGCTTGTGACCACCAGCCATATCAGGCACTTTCTTGCTGCACAGCCTGAGAATGGGTGGATATAATTTTAATAGATAGCTAAGACTTTCATAGAATAGACAGCAAAGCATGTGTTAGAGTTGAATTTAATAAATCCAAAGCCTTTGGCTGCCATAGAATATGCAATTGAGGTGTGTATTTGTGTATACAAATAGTGAAATAACAGAAGCCATTAAAATTAAAGAAACTACACATTTAATTAGTGTAGGCTAATGGATGCATTTGAAAGTGGCATAATCTTCTGCAGGCTATTGTATAATGTAGAGGGTCCTTGGGAAGCAGCTTAACTGTAGGACTGGAGGTATTTTTATCAGATGTTTCTTTCTTCTTTTTGTTGAAGTAGTAACAATTGCCTGCAGTAATATTCAGAAAGGTTTGGAATACCTAGTCTAATGACTCTGTCATGGAAGGAATTCTATTTTTTTCATTAGGGTTATGGGTTTATGTTGGGTTTTTTTTCTTTAAGTCTTTCACTAACAAGAGTTTTGCCTAACCCAGCAGTGATGGTTTTCATGTGACATGCATATGAAAAAATGTTCATCGTGACTGCAAGAAATCTTGCTGCTTGGCACAGCAAATTCTGTGTGTAAGCTGGGTCACATCGAGGAATTGCGTGCACACTCTCAGCCAGCTTCTATACAAAGTAAAGTGTGTTAAGTCAAACTTTCCCAAGGAGTATTTTTTAAATCTGCCCCTTGCTCATGCAGATCTATTTCTCTTCCTGTCCCAAAACAGCGAACAAGAGCCTCTGGTGCTTGTAGCTGAGTTTTCTTATTAGTTTGTCAGCCCTTGCCTCACAGAAGTCTTTCCCTTTTGTGTACTCTATAATGATTTAAACCTTCTTTCAGTATTCCCAGTGGTATATTTTCTGTAGAAGTGTCTTTTCTAATTTTAAAAAATATATAAGCATAGGACTTGAAGTGAGCAATATGTGCATCTCTGCCCATCATTCTTCTTCCCCCAGGCTATGCACTCCCTTCACAGGCATCACTTAATCCATGCTTTGCTGGAGTGGTAGGAAACTAGTGTAGAGCAAGTGTTGGCTGAAGAGATTCAATTAATATCATCTTAGATTAGACAAGAACCCAGCATGAAAAGCGACTTATTATTAGAACAAACTCTTTATTTTTTGCATGGAAGGGGCTGGGAGTGAGCTATTAATTCCCTTGTCTCTTCCCAAAGCATGAAATAAATATGCTGTTGTGGTTTGTATTTTTGATTCATTAGTAAATGAATCAAGGGCTTTTCTAGTAGATACTCCTAAGGCATTATCTAACAGAGACTGCCTAACATTTTTCTAGGAAATTACATTTCTAGAGCCAACAAGACATTGTGTGCTTCAACATAAGCTAACACACCTTTTATCTCACAAACATGCCTTAAAGGTGAATAACTGACTGGCTGCTTATTCCTTACTAGAGATTATTCTTCAGACATGCACTTTGGAATGGCTTCCTAGGGATGGGTACAATTTATAGTCATTATTTGTAGCCTCGAACATAAATGTGCAGAACAGCTGGGTGCACACAACTTACATCCATGAAGAGTGTTTCATTTTTTGTGATTTTCTTTCAATGAAGGTGTAAGTTACTTTTAAAAACAGCAATAATGTGCATTTATTTATCTGTGTGTGCTTTGAACTGTCTCTTAAATAAAAACCATCCAACTTGTCCCTTCCAGGAATGTGACCTTGTGTTAGCAATAGGTTTAGGAAATACTGAGGGTTGTTGGGGTCAGATGTGTGTGTGCTGTTGGGAGGTGGAAGTGAGCAATTCTCTGCTCTCTGCTGTTTCTTAGTCATGTTTGGGCAGATGTGGACAAATCCCCATTTCCTAAGAAGTCAGCGTGGAACTGTGGGGTCACCAGGTGTTAGAGAAGAGTGTTGAAGCACAATGGTCTGGAAAAAGTGGTGGAAGTTTGGATAAAATATCCAAGATACAGAGATACATGGGCAAGTGACTAGATAGTGTTGATAAGGATTGTATTCAGTCTCATTTGAGCTCACATCTCTCTTTTAATATTACTGATTTTTACTGCTGCTGTTCACTAATGTCATACTTGGAAAGTCACAATTCTTTTTACCATCTATTCTTGTTTTATATCCTCTATTTACAGAAGTGTTTGATGTCTGTCTAGTAATACAAATAATTTGTTCACCTGAATGCACTGTAAAAGAGGCATGCTGTTATTTGAAATTTAGCTCTCATGCTACTGAATATCACTAAATGCTTTATCAAGTTTTGTAATAAAAACTGTCAGCATGTGATTTGCAAGCATCATTATTTAGCATTGCTTGTCTTGTAGATGGTATCTGTAAAAGATGCCTTCAGACACACAGATATATTTCCTTCTAGGCATGTTGGCAGAACAATTTGTTTAAGCTCGATGCAAAAGAGGACTTGGAGATATTTACCACCAATGAAACAAGCAGTTCCATTAAAATTGTATGCTCAAACTGTTTTACTGGGGGTGACCTTGTTTCCTCTATAAGTTTGAGAGGTAATACATTAACTTATATATTCAGGAGCATGTGATTTTTAATTTCCCATACATGCTGGCCTAATGTTGTTAGACACAGTAAAAAAAGAAAATGACCATGGCAATATCAGGGTGTGCAGAGTTCACATCTGCCATTAAGAACAGATGTTTTAATGCATCAGTTTTAATGCAAGGGCAATTGTTTTGTTAGGCAGTCCCTATCTAGAGTAAGAAAAAGTTTTATATTGTTTAATTTTTTTTGGATAATGGGCTACAGAGAACCATTATGGCAGTGAAATCATTAGAGAATAGAATGTGAATTCCTTTGTTGTAATATTGAGTCAGTTGCCTATCACTTCAAAATAGTACTTTTTCCCATTGACTGTGTCTCTGATCTCTAGCAAGTTACACAGGAAGAATACATAATTAGTTATCTCTTTGTTAATTAAAACAGACTTTTACTTCAAAAATTACAAGTCTTCGTAGAAATTAATTCCCCCTCTCCCATCTTCAAAGTTGACCCAAACACCAAAGGTTCAAATCATAATTTCCTCAAAATTTATGAACAAAGCTGAAAGATTCTTCACTAGAAAGGCACAGCATACAGTCTGGTGAGGGATTATCAGCTGGACCACAGAAATGGCAGCTCTTGGGCAGGAAACAAATAGAAATGTTTGGAATTCCCAGGCACAGCCCTTTGTAGGGCGAGGAATTTCTGATATAAGTCCTATTTAAATTCTTATGCAAATTTCTGCACAAATTTCTTTTAACTTTCTAGGATGTATTATCCATTGAGTAGTATGAAAGGTATAATTTTCATTTGAGTTGGGTGTCTAAGGAAGCTATAGTTTTAGATTTTGGAAGCTGATGGAATAAGAGAAAATACTTCAGTCCATGCACTCGCATGCACATTTTAGTTTGTGCTAGAGCAGTAGGCCCTTTTGTCTTACACTTTTCTATAACTATTTTTCACTTTCACTCTTATTTTTGTCATCATTACTGAGTTTGCTTCTGGGTTTTATGTAGTCTATTAATCTTTCTTTCTCCTTCTGTACAATGCAATTGTTGCTTTCTGTCTTGTATTGCCTTTAAGTTAGCACAGCTTTTGTTTTACTTTGCTCTTATCTTTGCTATTTTTGATCTATAATTACTGATTGATTTGCTCTTTCAGTGTATTTCTATTCTTCAGTTTCTTATATGTGATAGTAGGTATGAATCAGAGAATAGATTTGTCTTTCAATTTCATTTGGAAGCACTAAGCCTAGTTGCATGTCTATATATCTCTTACTGTCTATATCTAATTTTTCTGTCTTTTGTTTGAAAGGTCATAGATTTCTGCGAGTCAATGTTGTGATTAAATGCAAGACCAACTGCTTTTTACCATTGTCTAATTTTTTTTTCAGAATCAGCTGCATGGTTTAAAAGAACACTTACAAAAATATTTTACAGGCTACTGTTGAATTTTTCCCAGTTACACTTCAATAAAAGCCAAATTACTTAAATTTGCATGTTAGAAAAAGAAATTGCCTTCACTTTTTTTTTAACATGTCTATGAGTACTTCTTCAGATATTACATTTTAATTTGTACTTGGTGGCTTGCAGCATCAAGTGCCATTATTTGTAGAACTTGACATCAGAGATCAGACTGGAAGAAAAATAATTATAACTTTTTTTTTTTATTTCTGTCACTAGTCTCAGTGGTTTATAGTTAGATAGCCTGAAAGAGCTGTTTGAAACAAGGCATAAGTCTCTTGCTAGAGTAAGAAAGAAATAATCTTTTATTCCAATATATTCAGCAACTCAGATGTACAAAATTATTACAATTTTGTGATAAATGTGGGTCCTTAAACCTGCATTATAACAGGTGAGCAGTTATCTCCAGTCTTAGAGAACAAAGCACAGAAGTAATCTCTGGGGAACAAGAATGGGATTGCTATTTAGTGAATATGGAGAGGATCAAACAGTTAATACATTTCAGCCCTGAGGGTTGAAGAAAGATTTCATTTTTTTTAAGACTTGGTTTGTAATGATTCAGAGTACATCTCACATTTGAGAAGTGCCAAGGAAGAGAGGGATGAATAAATGAAGATGCTAGCTCACAGAATGAGGTTCAGATGCAGGAAGTATGAATGAGAGACTGAGCCAAATTCTGCAGAGCTTTCGTAGCCAGGGAAGCTTGTTTGGAAGTGATGCTGGAGGAACTGGGAAGCAATTCAAATAGAACAAAAAATGCATTGTCAGTAAGTGAATCTAGGATATAATTCAGGAGAGGAACTATGTGGGGTGAAAAAGAAAAAAAGAAGACTTAAGAACAGAAAAAACCCAGTGGTAGAAATACGAGAATTTACCTGGGTTTAAACGTGGACTTGTAGCAGGAGGAATAGAGAAGAAAATGCAGATTTTAGAAAAGCAGGGCACAATTTGTTAGAATGGAAGAGGAGGACCAAGAGAGATAAAAATTACAAGTGTGGGTAGTAGGTTGTCAACAGTGATAGAGGGAGGGGAAAGGGGAAATGAATTGCTGTTAGCTGTGTGCAGGGAAGGTTTGCAGTGTGGGAATCCATGTTGAGAAGTTGGTGTTTAACCACAGCACCCAGGAGAGGACAAAGGGGAGGGAGCAGTTCTGAGTGTGAGACAAGTCACTTGAATGGGAGTGAATAGAAATAAGTCTTAAATGAGTGTGAGTCACATTCTGACTGACTTAATGCAAGTTGGAAGAAGGGAAGAACATAGGCACAAGGGAAAAGTGCCCCAGATCACCAGGGAATGCAGAGTTTATTGGGAAAGTAGTGATGAGTATCTCCATTTCACTGAAAGCCAGTAGACTGCACACTAAGGAAGGCTTCTGCTGCTGCTCACAGGTATTTCAGTCATGCCATGCAAGGTTAACATTTGCAGCCTTGATTATCAGTAGCTGAAAATAGGTGAAGCATTCTAACTGTTTTCTTGCATTGAGTCAGCTGCTGAACCCATTTATCTCTGCAGCCAGTGACTGAATAGATGGGGAGTTTTCACTGTCACTGTTGGGTGTCTTCTTGGCTGGAAGTTTTTCTAACCTAACAGTTCCATTAATATATTCTAAAAACCTACTGACATGTCTGAGCTTCACCTTCAACTAGACCACTTTGTTATGTGTTATTCCACACATCTTTGCCAAAGCTAAAATACCAGAACACATGGTCTGAGAGCTTTCAAATACTAATAAAACATTTTAGGTGGGTTTTCAATCACATGTGGAGTGTTGGAGAAAAGCATAAGCCAGCACAACGATTCTCCTCTACACTCCTTTTCAGAATCATTAACAATGCAGATGTGGCAATTTAGTACATCTTATGTTAAATCAAGGGTTGGGGTTTTATTACTTAGGGGTTTTTTAAATACCTAGTGTAGTTCAGGAGCAAGGGTAAGATTTATCTTACATCTTCTGGAGCATTTTTTTTGATGCAACACCCTTGATTATTGTTGCAAGGGAGTCAGGTCTCTTTGTTCTAGTTTTAGGACTGCGTGCTGTGATTACTGACACACAAATGTAATGGTTGCTTGCGCAGTTTTATATAAAAATGTTCTAAGTTCAGATTCCTTAAATAACCCTTGGTTGAGATGCTAGTGCTGAAGTGTTGGCTTGTGAGTAGGAGGTAAATTATATGTTGTAGTGTTATATAAAACTGACTCACATGAGTAGGTGAGAATCCCAAGAATATCAGGACACCCACACCAGTGAAAGAAAGACTCAAGCTTCCTCTGTACAACATGTTCCAAAGCCTGCATTAACAAAAAACAGCTTTAATTTGCTTGAGTAGTAACAAAATTTTTCAGTGTTTTAAAAAATGAAGTGCTACAGCTTTGACTGTTTTCCTTGGAAAATGCGTTTAAAAGGGAAGGAGTTTGTTCTGAAAAAGCTACCTGCAGTTCTTAGTGGTTTTTCCTGGGTAAATAGCTGCTGAAAATCAATCAAGAAGTTAAACTATCCTTACAAGCAAGCAACAGATGTATTGGATTGCTGTATCCCTTTAGTTTTGAGTCTTCCATGTAAGGAAGCACAACTCTCTAAAGAGAATATTATTGCAAATATTTCTATAATTACAAGAAACCTCTAACACCAGCTGTTTGACTTGGTAGGATCCTTGGTTGTAGAGACCTTAATTCCAGTGTGTTGTTAATCAATATTCCTCCAAGAGCAAGGTTCAAAATGAGATTCCTTCTCTTTACAAAAATACTTTACTGCAGTAGCCGTAATTAATAGAAGAAACTTTAGCTGTATTGTTTGCATGGTTAATAGTGATGACATATCGAAAGGGGTGACCCAAATGTAACCCAGACGTGCAGAAATAGAAATTATTTTCATTTAAATGTTTGTTCTTCCCTGAAACTCGTTTTATGAAATTGTGTTAGCATTAACCTTCTGATGCAGACTATTTTTGTATGGCTCTGTGGCATATGCCACATGAGCTTAGCCTCAGTTTCCTTCTGTTTCTCCAGTGAACTCATCTGCATAAAATTTTAAAGATCTGCTTGTCCTTCTGCTTTGCGAAGCTGATTCCAATCTTCCTGACATCAACACAACCAGGAACTCTTTCTGTGTTTTTTGAGGTTTGAAAAATTATTCTTTCTGTCCTTTTAGAGGCAGAGCTTTCCTGATAGAGCTTTCAGAGGGCTCTGTCAGGAGTTTTGAGTTTCTTTCTTAGCTCCTTCATCTGTTTTTTTTGCTTGCTTGAGGTTTCTCTCCAAGATTGGCTGTAGTAAGAATGTATAAATGCACCTTTGCCTGGTGCTTGTTACCTTTGCAAGGTATCAAGTACCAAGCCTAATCTGATAGCGCTGAAAGTCTGGTTCTGGGGTTCTGACTCATCCAGCTTTGGGTGGTCCCTTCAACTATGGGATTCTCTACATCCAGAAGAAAGCTGGGGTTTGTGTACAGCCTCAGGTGCTTGCATTTGTTCTCTTCAGTGAAGAGCAGTAAGGTTTTGGACCTGTGTGCACCTGAGGTGCACCAGCACAGCAGACCTTGCTCTCTGCAGACATGTTCACTCACCAGGGTACATCCTCACTCAAAGCTCTTTGTGTTTGCTTGATAAAAGAAAAATGTAGTTTTATTTTCAGGCTAATACACCTCAAAATGCTGGGGCTGTTGCAGTCTAGTGGAGGCCCGAACTATGGTTGCCTCTTATTTGTGAAAGATCCTACTGTGCCCGAGGGCCATTGCTAACCCTACACTGCAAAAGGGTTATGAATAGTAGCAAGGTTGTAGCAGCATGTGCAGTGCATCCCAATGAGATTCTACTGCTTTCTGCTAGGAAAAAAATAGCAGATTTCCTTGATGAATGGACAGAGATTCAAACAGAAGCCACAGGATTCGCTCTGAAGAAGGGGAACATTTAAAGATTAAATGCAAAAGAATCTGAAAGAATTTGCCATTGACTGATGCTTTTTGCATGGTTGGACTTTGCTGCTCAGAGTAAGTGCAACTGAGACATCTCAAATGATTTTTTTCCATGCTTTTCTGAAACTTTTGACCATGTGGGCTGAGCTTCTAACAGGATATGAATCTGCGTATCATAGCTCTGATTTATATTCTTGGATAGAGCTATTATTAAGGTGTCATATGAACAGATGGGACATGAATGATGAAGCTCAGATTGGGTAACTACCAGTTGAGAGGAAATGACTAATTGAACTTCAGAGAACAAGAAGTCTGTCTTCTTGCAGTCAAAATATGTGAAACAAAAATACGTATTTGTCCCTTCAATGTAGCTGAAGATCTGTTTCTTCTGCTTTTGACAGCATGGAACCTTTATGTCCATGTTGGCAGCTTGTCTGACTGCAATAATGTAGAACACACTGAAGTTTGTTTTAAATAGAGGCTGCATATTTTTAAGATTATGTAAAGTATTGCTTTTTAGCAGCTTGGTGCAACTATTAGGTCTCTGTAAGTTCTGTGTGATGTGGGCTATAAATATGGGGAAGTTCTTTACACTTCAAATCTAATTGTTGTGATTATAAACTGGAGGCATTTCATGATTTTCCTCTCCTCTATAAGCTGTTTTTCATTGCCCTAGAATCCATTGAAAATAATTTGGACTTCTTATGTTTTGTAACTACATTAGACAGACATCTTTAGAATTCTTATGTTAAAACTGTGAAAGCTACACAGATGAATGCTTTAAAATGCATTATGTCATAAAATGAATTGAATATCCTCCATTTCTACTTCCATTAACTCCTACCTGTATCATAAACTCAATCTTGTGTGGCATGTTTAAATTTTGTCAAGTGTGAGTGTCAATAATGTTAATTAATTGGCATAAATTAGCAATTTAAAAACTGTAGCACTTCAGGAATTTGAGTCTGAGCAGTGTGGATCCAAGCAGTGATTCATGTCGCTAACTGTATAATCACAGAGGACTTGACACATTCAGATAACTCTAACTGGAGCTTTAAAACCAATTTAGTGCACTTGGTTGATCTCAATCTATGATGTGTCTGGTTGTATTTTAAATGCTGAAAAATGGATGGATTGCAAGTACAGGAAGAAAATCCCAACTGCTTATGACAAAGCAATTTCATCATTGGGTAGGAGAAGGGAGTAAATACTTAGTAGCAAAATATCACCAGACATGTCCAGCTTTAAGCATAGGTGTGTTTCTGTGGCTCTGTTCTATTGATACTGCAGAGATGAGGAAGATTAAAACTGTGTTGATCCCTTAATGTAACCTCTGTTTGCAGAGTTATTATGGGTAAATTATTATTGTTATTATTATGATGGCAGCTACTTAGTGCTTTCCATCATTTACCAGCAACAAAATGATGAGTTTCTATAAATATTTTAAAGTCATCAACTTTGTTGCTGCTATGTAAGAAGTTTAACTTAAGGAGATAATCAGTGGAAGTTAATAGACATGAAAACAGGAGATACTCTATAGCACCAAAGATTTTATGAGTACAGTCTGAAAATGAGTGCAAAAAGAAAAGCAGAACAATTTCTTATTCGTCAGCAGATAAAGTCATCAATGTTTAAGTGGTTACATTTCACTCTAATGAAGAAATCTAGCTTTATGGAAAACATGTTCCTGTGGTTGACATACTTTTAAAGTTGATAGTTTTTTATTTGCTATTCAGTTTCTGATTGTCAGAGCCATTTGTAAATCAGTCTAAATTTCTTAATTTTTGCTCATTATCCTGAAGTGTAGAAGGAGCATCCAAATAGCTCACCTATGCCAAAGAATAGTGAAATAGGATCTTGCCTATTCTCACTTTTTCTGTTTGTCTGAACTGGCATAATTAACATTTCACTATTTATACAATTCTACTAAAATATAAGTTGATTTGCTGAGAAATACTGTATTTGCAGCAGAAGTTGGCAAGGAATACTTTTTTATTCCTGTTCTCTTTACCACATTTTCTTGCTACCAGATGCAACTTGGTTATTGCTATATTTGTACTTCAGCTCTGATATTCCTACAATAAATAATCTTTATTGTTGGAGAAGGTCTGTGGTTTATTCTTGAGCTGTCTCTGCTCTGTAGCTGTTAGTTGTAGTCTTACTCATTTGCTGCATTTGTGTAAGGAGTACTACTGCAACAGTAGGTTATTGTGCATTCCAATTGATTTCAGGCCTCAAACTGTTTTTTAAAAACATGATTAATGTACTGAAAGCAGTTGGCCTCAAAGAATCTGCAAAAAAGAAAGACTTGTTTTGTAAACTTCAATTCAAGCAATTAACAATAAGTATTGAATTGAAAAAAAACCCCAGTCTTTGAGCAAAAACTGACATTAATTTTAAATTAGAATTGTGTGTTAGTTGTCCGCAAAAAAATGTCTTTGCACAGCTGCAAATCACAGACATTAAGGCCCCACAATCATGAGCTGCCACTAAAAATAATTCTCTTCCTGCCTTTTTATTCCTTTGTAAATCTGTGCAGACTTGGGGACTTTGTTTTGTTATATTTTCTTCCTTTCTTTTCTCTGCTCCATCCCTAACAGCTGGGGGGGAAGTTGCAAAGCAATTACAAATAGATAGTTTGTTGCTTATAAAAATGAAGTTGTATAAGAATTAATTTTGAATTTTTTTTTTACCAGTTGAAAGAAACTGTAGAAACTAGTAGACACTGGAATTTTTACTGGCAGGCAGAATGAGCAAACAGCAGTTTACTGTGGTTCTGAAAATATCAAACATTTTATCTTTTTTTGACCAGCTACACTAATTTCAGAATAGCTACCACTAAAAAAGCAGTTCTGTATTACTTGGAAAGATTTTTATGGATCAAAATACAGAATGTTTATATCTTCTTGTGTTTAATTTTGTTAAAGACACTAAGACCTGGAAGATCTTTCCCATTTTTTCATGGAAGGAGCACTATATTTGAGTTACACAGTGTAATGGGTGCATATAGAATCCCAGAATGGTTAAAATACCTTTAAGAAATTCATGTGAAAGATGGCATTTAATGTTTACAAAATGTAAATATGCTGAACAGAATCTACTATTTCTGACTGAGGACTCGGAGTTGTCATTGTCTTTACACAGAGTGGCATTGCCAAGTGACTCCAAAATGGCAAAAAATCAAATTCATTTGCTAATACTTTAGCTGGTACAATTGATGGGGGAGGGGAGTGTCTACTTCTATTTCAAAACAAATGTGACAGCTCTAGAAAGCACGTTTTTAAAATCAATCTGAAATATAAATAATCCTTAATCATGAAGCACCAAAACCTTGCTGTTTCTGAAAGACAAAAGAAAATTGGAGATACACTTCTTGCCTTGGAAGTGTCTCTTATGATTACAATTAATCTATCCCTGGACCTAAGCAGAAATTCAGTTTTGTAATGGCAAGTTCTGCAGTAATGCCAGCAAACTGAATAAACATTTTTAGAATAATTGTTGGACTTATTTTCAGTTCATACCAAATTCATTTTTTGTAGGTGATATCTGGAGGAATGAAGTCACCTTTTTTTCCTTTAATTGGTTCTGTAAATCCAGAATTTAAATTTATAGTAAACAATTTGTAAGTATTGCTTTATGTATTATATTTTGTATTAATTTCTGCTTTTCCTCCTCTTTTTTGTTTCTTATTTAGGTGTATGATTGCTGATGAGGTAAGTGATGCTCCTGTTCCTCTAACACTGTCTTTTCTGGTCTTAATGCACTTTGTGCAGATGTGACTTTTTTTGTTTAAGAGGTGTGGGCAGAAAGGCTGGTAATAAAAGAATCCTAATTTGTGTGATAGTCAGCAGATATCCTGAAAATACCTAAGTGAGGGAAAAATTGGAACCTGACATAAGTTTAGAAGAATCCTTGAGAAAACTTAAAAGGTTACTTTTAATTGTAGGTTAAATCTCCTGTACTGTTACATTTTAAAAACACTGACTCAGTTGATTTTTTTATAGTGCTTATAATTGCATAGCAAGTTATTTTGAGTGCATTATTAGACATTCCTGGCCCAAAGAGATTTTTAACTGATATGGTTTCCAAAGATGAATTTTTTTCAAGTGCTCTAATCAAGTAGTAATAGTAAAATTCATTGTGTCTATATGTTTAACAATATATGTTGTATTCCATATCAGGGGAATATTGGTCCAGCATTTCTTCCCCCAGATAAAACATTTTTGTAATAATGTTCTTGAATTGTTGTCAATGTAAAACCTTTCTGAAAAAGAGAATTGCTGTAGTCTCACAATTCTAATTTGGGTTTTCTTGACACACTAGGAGGGAGAGGGAGATGGATTATTGGGATTTAAGCATCTCCTCATACTATAAAAATCTCATTACATCTGGAGATAAACTATCCTGGCATAGAATGCAAAATATCTGGGAGCTGTGGAGAATACAAAAGTATTCAGGGGAAGAGAAAAGGGAAGCTTGGGAAAAATCAAAATATCAGCAGTAGCTGTTTTTTTATTAAAACAGTTTATTTCCCTCCTTGAACTAGAAAATGAGCTGTGCATAATTATGTTAGCAATAAAAAGTCCTGGAAGGTACATTTATTCCAAAATAAAGATTCTGTATTTTGTAATGACAATAGGTGTGGCACTGGAGGAAGTGTTGTGCACTGGTGTGTATCCTGTGCTTTTTGACCTATCTTTAAATAAGAAAATGTTGGTAAAATTAAATATCAGTATTGTGAGCTTGTATGTAAAAAGAAATTGTGGAGGAAAACTCAAGATCAGAGAATTACTGTACATATCCCTGGATTATGTAACTATGTAAGGATTAAAGTAAGATAGAACCAGTATTTTTTGAAAGGTGATCTACAAATATGTTTCTATTTCTTCTCAGAGTGGGGACAGACAAAATTTTTCCCCCAAAATTTCAGTGTCATCCATTTCCATGCTAGAGAAAGATGGGTTTATATCAAAACCCAAGACCACAATATTTTCTCCAGTTTTTCTAGTCTCTCACATTGTTACCTACCTGCTGATCAGCTCTGTGGGATCTGCATCCAACCCTGGATGTGCTGATGATAAAAGCCTTGCTTTTATTCCATATTTATTTCAACCCAGTGCCTGGATTATCACCAGGGCCTGCACAGCCTGAGTTAGGGACGTCATGACAGCAAACTAAAAATTAATCTTTATTTTGTTGGGGTTTTTTTTTTTTTCACTTGGAGTTATTTTCAGATGACATAAGAACTACTGGTGACACAAGGGTAACTTGCAGGAAAATTTTAATGAAAACTTGGCAATTTTGAATGAAAACTGAGTATCACAGTAGCTTTCCTATTATTTTCTTTCTAGTAATAGTAGAAAAATTCATTGTTTTCTTTTGTACTTGGGAAATCTCTTCATTACATCATTAAGTCAGTCCATTTAGACTCAATACTGGAGATGTAAGTTGTTGTTTTGTGTCTCACTGCTGTGAGTAGTTAGATAGCAGCAAATCCACTCAAATGTCCACTGGACTCCATGGAAAACCTGCCCAGAGCATTTTAAGGCCCATCTCTTCTTTGGTGTTTCACAGGAGTTGGGAACTGTCTCTTGCCATGTGAACAAGCAGAGAAAATAGCTGTATTCTTTGATAAAATTTGTGGGGGGAAGTGTGTGATATTTATTAAACAAAACCCTAAATTCTGAATCTTATAATCATCTGTTGCCATGATTATTCACAGATGGGAGCATTCCCACCTTGGCAATATGAAGCATGTACTTTCCTGTTAAATGTAAATCTTTTGACTGTTCCCCTTGTCTGTGCATCTGAATTCTCACTGTCTGGGCTTTCTCATCTGTGGTGCAGGCCAAGGAGAAACCATCAGCCCTGGTGAATCAGAGCAGTAGTTTCTTTTTGTTGACCCACTGGGTCAAACCCAGAGCTCTTCCCACAGGTCTTTGTTCTTCACTTGCCTATGCAATTGAGGACAAAGTTGTTGTTATTGTAAGAAGGCATCCTATATTTTCCTTTCCTTTGCATAGTCTTTTAAAAATGTTATAGGTAGCTTAATGAATTAAGAGTTTCATTTTTTTTTTAGTCTCTCCTATTAAGACCCTGAACTGAAAATCTTCTGAGATGAATGGAAATGCTGCCTGACTTTGATGAGCTAACCAGATACAGTACATGTATTAATACATTTAACTAGAAAAATCTTCTTTCATAAAAGATGACCTGTAGTAACCAAGTGATACTTAAATACATGCTATATAAGCAGCTCTTTGACTGAGTTTCCTTTCTTTGGTTCTGTCTTTGCAAATCTTTTGGGCTCTTCTGAATGGAATATGCTTTCTGAGCAGAGACTTCTGGTTTTAATGTTGTTCTTTTCTTTTCTTTTCCCAGATGGGGCTAGGAAAAACAATTCAAGCAATTGCCATTGCATATTACTATAAAAATGAATGGCCTCTGTTAATTGTAGTGCCTTCCTCTCTGAGGTACCCTTGGGTGGATGAGATGGAGAAATGGATTCCAGAACTCTCTCCAGATGACATTAGCATCATTCAGAACAAAACTGATATTGGGTGAGTACACTTTGTTGTTCTTCTCTAGAAAGGCTTGCTCACCACCCCCTGCTCAAGCAGGGCTACCCTCTGGGCTATCAGCCACTCCTCCCAGTTTTCTGTTCTTGAATTATAGTAGTTACTCATTTTATTTGAAGTTGAGGGATCTGCTTTTTGCAAAGTAGCAAATGCTTGTCTGCTGAAAAATCGATTACTTCAGTGTGTCTCACTCAAATTGAACATACACAGTTATTTCTCAACTCTGATGAACTCATTAGCTTCTGTAAAACATTTCTGGAGAACTTCTGGTGTACATTACAAAATAAGGAAGTAATTACTGTTAGAATTCCATTTAGCATGCTGAGAAAATTTGTAAGTTCCAATAAGTAATCCCTAAATAACTGAAAAGGTCATTGTGACCTATGCTTTCTATCTTTAGATTTACTAGCATGAATTCATCAGAGAGGCTATGTCTTGGGTGCTATTAGAATAACTCTCCTATTACCCTGATTTGCAAGTGTGGTTTTTGTCTGCTTTACTGTAAATGACTTGGTTGATTTTATGCTAATGTTTAGATGTTCTAAAACTTTGATGTGAGGGAGACTGATGTTCATGTTTTCTGGGAATATCAGAGAGTGACTTGACTGCCAAGATGTGCTGCTTGGAACCTTCCTGGTAACCACAGAAATCCAACTGAAAATGCATTTTGAAAGCTTCATCAAAGGGTAATTCCCTATACTGATAGTCAAAATTTAAGTTCATCACAGAAATATGGAAACTAAAATTAGCTTTTTTTTATATAGGTATTTATCTGAAAGGCACTCGGTGCTTATGCTGCTGGTTGCATAAAGGGGAAATGTGGATTAGGCAAAATTATGGGAAAATTAAATGGCAGATGAAATTCTGTTCATTTTAAGATTTTTTTAAAGGAGTAGCTTAACTATTTACCTTAACTATTATTACTTATTTTTATTCAAACACAAGAAAAGATGAAAACTTGGGTTTCTACTCATTTAACTCCCAGGAGGCTTTCTAGCTATAAGTGAGGTTACTGTTGAACTAATTAATATTTTAACATTAAAAAGTGTTTCATGCATTTGTAAGAAAATGCAAAAATACAGCTGCCAAATTTGGTTTAGCATTTTGTTAAATTCTGCTTCCATATGTTAAGCTTTGATTTCTCTCAGTTTAATACTTTGCTTTTCTTCAAAACTTCTAAATTTACTCCATGAGTGTTAACTTCTTGATTAAAACAGGTTAAAATAAACTTAGGCATCATTTTAGGTTCGTAATTTCTGGCCAAATTTGAAAATTGAAGTTTCTTGAATAAATTGGTTCCACCAAAATAAATAAGTTTATTTGTAATTTTTGTTAATGTACCCTTCAGAAAGGGTAAGGGGAATTCGTGCTTTCCTGGTTGCTACATTTATCTGTACAGTGACAGCCAGAGTCTGCAGTGCCCACAGTGCCAGTGCTCAAACCACTGCACCTTCCATATCCAGGAGCATGAATGTGTAGCTGCATTTACTTTCTTCCTCTTAAATCCTCAAGGAAACTTCAGCTTGCTTGGTTTCTTGATCTCTTGCTACGGAAGAACAAAGAGAAATGATGCCAGCAGGGCAGTGCTGTCTGACAGATGGGTAGACCAGCTATGACCCCATCCTGGTGACTTGTGTGTCTAACAGCTTTCAGTTCCTGTGCTGCTCCTGAAGGGCCACAGTGCTCTCTAGTGAGTTTAAAATCAGTTCATGCCTTGGACCTGTATACATCTTGAAATTTGTTATAAAAAGTTCATTTTCAGTTAAATACTATTTTTTCATTTTGTGCCATGTTGACTCCCAGCTTCCAGGTTTTTTTGTTTTCTTCTTGTTTTATTTGAGCAAAAAAGCTGGATAACAGCTCTGACAGGAATGGTTTTTCCAGGTGGTGAGGTTCAGCCCAGTCTGTACTTTCACAGTGCCCAAATACTCAGGGACAGTCTGCTTCATCCTCTCAGGCTGCTGGTGAGGGGACTCTTTGTACCCAGAGCAGTAGAAAGCTTGCACAGAGACATTATTACTTCAGGTGTTTAGGTGCTAATTAAGATCTTGGCTTGTGTGTAACTTTTTGTCCACAAAGTGGATTTTTCCAATGGGGTGCCCCGGAAAGGAGCACAGGGTGAAGCAATGCATCCAGATAAATGAAATTCCTTTGAAATGCAATGTGTGTCTTCTGAAAATGGTTATGAAATGTGTGTGGTTGAGAAGTGTGAGATGTTTTAAACACCAAAAGCTGTTGTTGTTAGCCTGACAGCCCACGTGTCAATCAATCCAAAAGGAGACACACATACCTTCTGAGATTAGTTTTTTATAATCTCTCTGCTATATTAATTGTCCTACAATAAAAATTTACTAAGAAAACTTGTGGATTTTCTCTTTCAGGGGAATATCAACGAGCAAAGTAACAATTCTGGGGTATGGGCTGTTAACATCTGATGCACAGACTTTGGTAGACACTTTGTACAGGCAGAAGTTCAAGGTGGTTGTGATTGATGAGTCGCACTATATGAAATCCAGAAATGCCACCCGTAGCAAGATTTTACTGCCAATTGTTCAGAAAGCTCTCAGAGCTGTTCTCCTTACTGGGACTCCTGCTCTAGGAAGACCTGAAGAGGTATTTGACATGTTGTGTTATATTTGTTCTGGGTTTGGTTTTGTTTGGGTTTTTTTTTAAGGATAGTATCAGTAATAAATGTTCAGTTTTGTAATTTCGTTGAATATATTCAATTACATGCATTATGACATCAAAAGGGGCACTGGCTGCATCAGAAAGGACAATTATAACAAACTAAACCAATTTTGTTTGAGTTGATTTACAAACTTGTTTCAAGCTTGTGCACAGGTGACTTGAGACAGTGTTTCTTCTAAGATATTAATCTTGCATGTAACAGACTGATAGCTGGGTGAAATAAAAAATAACGAGCCTAAGCAGAGAACTGCTTGTTTCTCCTGGGTAGAGGAGTCTTTGGTAGACAAGATCTTGTAATAAATCTTCTACTTCATCATCTGATAAAGAAAGCCCTTAATTTCACTGGTCTTTTGGATATTCCTAATGTTCACTTAAGTGGAACAAAATACAGGCTCTGATTGTTGCACATCCAGAAGGACAAATTTTCCTTTGAAGGAAGTTCAACTTATGGAATTAGGGAGGAGCAGAGGGGTAACAAAAACCCTCTTGGGTTTTATACTGAACCCAAGACAACTGCCTTTATTTAGCAAATGTAGGGGGAAAATGGAATGTAAGAGCTGATTTGTATTCAGAGGGCTTAAAAGAGTTATATAAATAATATTTTATGCTTCAGAATTCCTCACTGTGTAAATAGAATTTATGTCAAGACCCTTTATGAATTTAATTTGTTCAAAGAGTTCATAACTTCAGGAAGGTATCTGTGGTATGGAAAAGGGCTTGGTATATCATGAGTACTTACCTAAACATTTATTATGAATATTTATGTTTATGGGTGTGGATAATTACTAAAACTTCCTGTACAAAGACATTGCAACCAACCCTGGATGCAGAATTAAAGTTGGAAAGTGTTACACCTTTATATAGTACATGGATACTGAGACCGCTATCATTATTAAAGGTCTTTAAAGGAAATTCCATACAACCTGTCCTTGACCACAGCAATGGGATCAAAATTCATGACCAAGTGGAAAATAATTTGAGATATTTTTTTAGTTATACTAATGTTCTTCAGTGGCTTACGATGCAGAGTATTAAAAGCATTAAATGTCTTTAATCAGTTTTGTGTCATAAGCAGAATCTTTGTATAAAGTCTTTAAATGTATAGAAAATGATCTCAGAAGCCAGGAAGCTTTGACAGTATAACAGCTTGTAAAGCAGGATTCTTTCTGGTTAAGGTCATCTAAACTGGTATTTACCTCCTGCTACTGAGCAGGTAAAAAAAGCTGTGAAATTTTTGTTTGCATTGATATTGTCCATTTTTTGAAGTAAAACTTAAGAATTGAGTAGGTTTTTCATGTATTTTAGGAAGCAGACCACTCATGCAATACCTGCACTGCAGCTTTGCAGAAGCCCATGTACCTGGCAAATGATAAAAACTCTATTTTTAGGAATAACTTCATCTCATCCATGTTTTCATGTTGAATGTGAATCTTTTCCAAGCTGTCAGTGCTGTTACAGGTCTGAGTGCTCTGTTCTTTGAGGGCTTCCCACAACTGTCCTCTCTGAAGACTCCTGTATCCTGTGGAATTTCTTTTGCATGCAGGCCAAGCTGTGTGGTTTTTGTACAAATATTAAATGTAAACTTAGCACAAAAACAATGTCTTGATTATTTCTAATTAGTCTTCCATTCACAGGCAAGTTTAAATTTTTCACTGTTGCTGTTTTATTTTTTATACAGCTCTTCATGCAGATTGAGGCACTGTTTCCAAGAAGGTTTGGAACTTGGAATGAATATGCTAAAAAATACTGTGATGCTCGTGTCAGGTATTACTGCCCTTGCTTATTTACATTCTTATGAGCATCTTTGATTTTTCTTGTCATGCCAAGTGAGAGAATCAGTAGGTAGTACTTCTATTGCTCTATCACACCATCTTGCTTTGAAACCCAGGGTCAGCAGCCATCTCCTCCATCAAAGAACATTGAGAAAAGGATGACACTGATTAAATTAATTACTAAATGCTGTTAAAGTTTGAAATAAAGTTGAAGCATTCTGTTAAGTAAAATTATTTATACATTTACTGTTGTTAGTATGAGCTGTGGAGGTTTTACCTTCAGAACTGGAGGTTTTGATTCTCAGTCTTAAGCTCATGGTCATGTAATAATTTATATCTCTCTTTATTATGGGATCCAGGTTTTTTGCAACCTCACCACATTTGGGTGGGAAAAAAAGTCCAGTACTTGTCTTTATATTTCACAGGCTGACTGTCTTAGCTAAAAATTTCATATCTACAACTTTGCATGTATTCAGAATAACAGATTTTTGTCAGCTAAATTGGCTAGCATTTAGATTTAATTTTTATAATAATAATTACATGGTTTCATTTTCATAAAACTTGTTTTTCTCCCTCCATCATATGCACTTTATCAGTATTTAACTTCAAATAACATGGAAGATCACTGTCTAATTTTCAGACAGAGGAATGCTATTTTTTCCATGGTGTTTTGACTGAATGCATCTGTAATTTTCACACCACAAGTGCGCGTGGGTACAGCATGGTTAGCTACTCAATCATAGATGATTATCTTATTTTTGGAATACCATAAATGTAATAAAAATCAAGTTCAGGGTTTGGCAAGCTTTCAGGGAATAACTTTTTCTTCATGACTTGGCAGGAACAAAACATCCTGTGGTAATAAACTTGATAGGATTATTTTATGCAGCACTTCCTGTGAAAATTTGGGTGGTTTTTCCTTAGGTGTCCATAGACACCTGTTTTAAAGATGAACTCCAAACTATTTATGTGAGGTTTAGCCTGCCATTTCTGTCTTATCCCCAGTGCTGAGGGTGGAGGAAGGAAGCCTTTATAAGGACAGATATAAATAGACCAAGGAAGGGATATGAGCAAAAGATGTTGCTGTCTTCCATCTGTGCCATTCCCACTTCACCAGTGCAGAAGTGACTCCCTCAGCCCCTTTCCCAAATGATTATATTCAGCTAATTCAACTAATTAGAACACTGTTGATAAAGTCAATAAGGCTTAAAAATCTCTAAATGGTTGTGGGGGTTTTTGTGGGGGTTCTGTGGCTGTTTGTTTGGTCTTTTAATAAAAATTACATGCTTTTAACACACTATTCTGGCCCTGGAAAATGCTACCTGGGCTTCTCTCCAAATCTGTCATGTTCATTATTTTATTGTCTCCTGGTGATGCTGACAGAGAAAAGCTGCTGTTCCTGCTGCAACACTTCCTCAAAAACAGCAAAGCAAGGAAAGAAAAAGGAAGATTGAGTTAATAAATCTGTTCTCTTTTCAGACTTTAGCTTCTTAATGTTAGACCTTCTTCCTCTATTTAACTTTTAAATATGATAGCTTAAGCTTTAAATCCTGTCTCTGGCAGTAACTAAGAAGGAATTCTTAGGGAGGGAAAAAACCAAATATTGATGGTGATATTTGCAGTTTTCATGATGGCTTTCCTGTCTGTAATATAATAAAGATTATTCTCATTGTGGTATATTCTTCTCATTAGTCCATTGAAACAGGAGTTCCAAAATTAAACCTGAAACTTCTGTTTCCTGTGGACAGTGAAGTATGGGAAGCTCGGAATAGACAGAGGATTGTGTGCAGGTGATGAGCAGTGACTCCTGCAGGCAGTGGTGGCTGCTGAGAAGTTGAAGCACACTTTCATATCCAATAGTGGGCTTTAAAATTGGTTATGTACTGAAGATTTCTGTTGAATTTGGAAGATCTCCTGTTTACACTCTGCATTAATTTATCATTTTCAGGTTTTTTGGTAAAAGAAGGCAATGGGATTGTAGAGGAGCTTCAAACTTAGAGGAACTACATCAACTTTTAAGTGAGATAATGATCAGAAGACTGAAGAATGATGTCCTAACTCAGTTGCCTCCCAAAGTCAGGCAACGTATTCCATTTGACCTCCCACAAGCTGCAGCAAAGGTTGATTTTCCACTTCTGCTAAAAATACATCTGTTAATAAATGGAAATATCTATGTATGGATATGTATTTTTATGTATGCATGTGTATTATATGTAGTTACAAAGATTGTGTGAGTATAAAGCAGAGTATCTCTATTACTGTTTTTAAAATATAACACAAAGAACACTAATACAGCAATTCTTTTTTTCATCAATGATAAAATTTGTTCTAATTCTAGTACAATCTTCTTTTCTGTCTTCTTTTCCCATAGATTTTGAATCCTACATTTACTTTTAGCTAATTCTGATAGAGTTCTCCAAAGTTCCTAAACATTTCACGCTTAAAACATACGTCTACTTTGTACTCTGTGTTTAACCACTGGTCTCTTCTGCCAATTAGAATCTGAATGCCACTTTTGCAGAGTGGGAGAAATTAATGAGAACTCTGAGTTCAGATGCCACTGAAAGCCACTTTTCTCAAGTCATGAATCTGATCACACGCATGTATAAGGAAACAGCCATTGCCAAGGTGAGCCTATAAGTCTTTCCTTAATATCCCATAATTATTCAGTGTGTGTTTTTAACCTCATAAAATTGGTTTTATTGGCCAGAATACAAGATGAGGTTATTTGGTTTGTTTTATAATCATGACATGGAGAAACACTCTCTTTTCCCCGTATGCTTATGGAATAGGCAGAGCCCCATTACAATGAAAAAAGAAATCTGAAGACCACTGCAATGTGTACTGCATTAACTGTTGATCACTGATAAATTTTGTTATTAACTGTCATCATCGCTTTAACGGCTTCTGCAAAAGATACTGAAAATTACATTTGACACAAAAGAATTCTATGAATGCTTAAATAGAGCAATATTTTATGATTATGGTATCGTAAACATATCAAATTTATTCTTTCAGTTTTGATATATGGCTTTGTGTGTGTGGATACAGAAGTTCTGATTAAATATTATCTTGTCTGTTTGAAATATGTTTGTTTTCCTCAAATATGGATTAAAACATCAGATAATGATATCTGAATTAAAAGGGGGTTTATCTACATCTTAATCTGGAAGAAGTGCCATGTAATTATATGGTCTTTTGAGGATAAACATGTGTTTTTTCTCTCTCTGAAGGAGTAAGTTAGGTTTCTCAAAGACATCAAGTTGTGATATTTTTTTAAACAAAATTAATCTGAATTATTTGATTCTTAGTAATGTCAGTGTTTGATAAAGTGTTACATAGATAACGAAAGGTATGGAAATTTACCTTTTCATGTTACAAGGAATTGAAAGACATGAAAATAAAAACAGTCTTTTTGAACATTTTGTGTTTCTCACTAATGAAAACACTCGCTCACTGCAGGCAGGAGCAGTCAAGGACTACATCAAAATGATGCTTGACAATGACAAACTGAAGTTCCTTGTCTTTGCCCATCACCTGAGCATGCTGCAAGCCTGCACAGAGGCAGTGATAGAGAGCAAGGTAAAGCCTTAACAAATGTGCACACAAATTTACCTTCACTTACACAAATGGCTGTGAGCTGTGTTTGAATTCAGCAGAGCTGCACACGAGTACAGCAGTGGAAGGATTTTATGTGTGTACGGATCAGTGCCACTGGATTAAAAGGGATCATGTGGTTCTGAAGAACTGCTTTGTGTTTAAGGATGATGTAAACACACTTGTATCTGGTATGACTTTATTATTATTATTAAATCAATGCTGTAGGCAATTGTTTTCCAATTTTTTCTACTAGTATGCTTCTGTCTATTTTTGAGGGATTTTAACTGCACGCTATCATCTCACCTGAATGTTTAATTCAAAGCAGTAAAAATGTTTGCAAACAGCTGTCACCTTATTTTGATCCTGGACTCTTAACTATTGCTTGGGAATGGTGACTAACTTTGTTATTTTGTATTTTTATTCTTTTTAACTGTTTGGAATTTTAAAAAATGGTGTCAAGGTAATTCCAGATTCTTCTGTGGAATATTCCATTTTAAGATCCCATGTTCATTCTATCTTCTACTTTTGCAAACAGGGAATACAAAGTCTACACTTCTCTAGAGAGAGACTTAATTTTAAATCAAAGGGCAAAAGATTGCTGGTGTATCCTGATCCCCATGACAGGAATAGGACAGTCCTTTTCCTATTTTTGTTGGGGGACAGGGAGGGATTGGGTCTGAAAACAGACACTGATGATGTCATTTAGTCTCTGTTCTGATGTTACAGGCTCGCTACATCCGAATAGATGGGAGTGTTCCCTCTGCAGAGAGGATTCACCTCGTCAATCAGTTCCAGAAGGACCCCGAAACCCGGGTTGCTATTTTGAGTATTCAGGCAGCTGGTCAGGTAGGGCAGACCAGAAAATATGTGAACTAATACACTTGAAGAATATAGCTACTGAAATCATTGATGACTGAAGTGGTTTACTGGAGGCAATTTATCTTCGTGCAATTTGTCCTTTGTAGACCCTGTGTTCATTTCTTTGCACTAATCATGTTAACTGTTTTAAGCCTCTATTGAATTTATTTGAGCTAAATTATGATAAGCAGCAGTATCTCATTCTTGAATAATTAGAAAAACTCCATCTCTCTAAAAGCACTAGATTAATAGGAAATAGATGTTATTCCATAATGAAAAGCAATGTGCAGTCCTTGCACAATATTGAAGTATTTTTTGAATCTGAGCCCTAGGGAAGAATCAGTAAAATAAATCCATCTGCTGCTGAGGACCACTTTGACCACCCTCTTATTTCCATATTAAAATGTCATGTACAACCTGTAGCTTGTTAAAGCTAAAGATAATCAGATAATCAGTTTTTACATGTGGTATCTTTTTTTTAAAGAATGCATGTACTTATTCTGCTTAGGGTTTAACATTCACTGCTGCCACTCACGTTGTGTTTGCTGAATTATATTGGGATCCAGGCCACATTAAACAAGCAGAAGACAGAGCCCACCGCATTGGGCAGTGCAGCTCAGTGAACATTCACTTCCTGATTGCCAAAGGAACCATGGACACCCTCATGTGGGCAATGCTCAACCGCAAGGTGGGTGTGCAGCGGGGCCGAGGCCTCAGAGCTTGCTGTGCTTGGGCTTGCACTCCAGTGCCACAACAGTCCTGTTTATCTGGAACACTCTCTGAGACAAACTGATACACCTACAATTGCTAATCATCAAAATGTCCATGTTTGTTCTGATTTAGTCTTTTCTAGATTTTTGCTCTTCATTCAAGATGCGAAGATAATGAGTCTTTGCCAAGGGGAGCAGGATGGTTCATGTCCACAGGATATGGTTGTTTTTATCTTCTAGCTCTTTATTGCTGTGGTTTCTCAGTCTACAATTTTAAGGGATTCAGGCATTCTGCTCACTCATAACAGCTAGAATTTGTTGTGGGTTGTTTTTTTTTTAATTGAATGAATGTTGTACCTAAACTAAGCTTCCTTTCTGAGAGGAAGAGGCATTCTCAGGTAACGCTTTTTCAGTAGATCCAAGATTACACTAATCTTTTCTTCTGTTGCCATTTTCCACGCATATCACCCAATTGTTGTTAGCAGTTGGAGGATCATAGAATGGTTTAGGTTGGAAAGGTCCTTAAAGCTCATCCTGCCTGGTGCATTATGAGTCTCCTTAAACATGGCAGAGATGGGGCTCAGTAATTCAACAATTTACTTTACAAATTCTGTAACAGAACAATTCTGTATTTGTCTCCACATGCCAAGCAAAACATGTTAAGGCTGTTAGAGGATGTACACAGTGTATATATTCTCTTTTATCTTCAGTAAATACTGACATTTTGTGTACAGCTTCACTGTTTGCACTGTGCAATACAGCACTTACCATTATTGTGTTCCTGCAGGCCAAAGTGACAGGCAGCACCTTGAATGGAAAGAAAGAGAAAATGCAGGCTGAAGAAGGTGATAAGGACAAATGGGATTTTTTGAGTTTTGCTGAAACCTGGACTCCAAATGAAAGTCTAGAAGATCCCCAAAATGAACTTTTATTTACGCATGTAAGACTTGAAACTTTTTATTTTTTTGTTTCCTTTCATTTAAAAAAGTTGGAGCAGCCATTTGCTTCAGCTTTCTGTGCACTTCAGACATTACTAATGGAGAAACACCAAAAAAGTAGGAAAAAGTAATGTAAATTCCATTTTAAACCTTAGGTGAAGTTGGGAAAAGTGCTCGATGGAGAATAAATGTCATCTACATCTTCTGATGGGTCCTTGTGTTATGTTTAGGTGACTGAGCCACCCTCAGAGTCAGATAAGACCAAGTAATTTCTGTTCAAATGACATCTTTGCTAACTGTGCTGAGTTAATTGGACTAATATTTAAAACAGTGTTTGAAAGCCTTTCCTTGTAATGAACATCTTCAAAAAAAGGCACACAGCTTATCAGTTCTGTGTATCTGTTTTCTGATCTGCCATTTCAGAATTTCCAGAATATTGAAAATGCTTTTCTGAAATCAGGAGAGGAATGTTGAATTGCTTTTTCTGCTCACTGTTTGTTCTTGAAGTTACCTTTTTTTAAAGATATCTTTTGTTTAACAGTTTCTGATGCAGTCACAAGTGGGGTTTAGAGGTCTTTTCCAACCTAAGTGATTCTGTGATTCTGTATTCCTTTCCTCTTCCCTAGTTTGAAAAGGACAGACAGCATGACATACGTTCCTTCTTTTCCCCCAAATCCTCCATGGAGAAGAAACGCAAAAGATTTTCTGGTGATGAATTGTTACCTAATGATTCAGAATCTTCTGCAGTCACAGAAGAAGAGGATGCAGAGAAGAGTGATGAAAACTTGGATTCCACAAGGATAAGTGAGGTGGAGGCAATTAGTGATGAAGATACTTGTGAACATGAAGCCAAAAGAGCAAAGAGCATAAGTGGATCAACCCCAGTCAGCTCCAGTAATAAAAAGAAAACATCTCTGACTGGAAAAAAGCCTTCTTTGTTTTCAGAAAAAAACTGTCAACTCCGTCCTTGTGGCTTAAATACTTCAAGTGAAAGTGCAGCTTTAAATGAAGTTTGGCACTGCAGTGCGTGCACTTACACTAACAATGCTCTGCTGCCTTACTGTGAGATGTGCCATTTGCCCCAGAGCAGGGATGGTGAGTAAGGGGTGCTGCAGAGGGAAAGATGCATTTTTCATTTCAGTTGTGATCAGGCTCAGAAAATCCAATTTTTTTGAACCCATGACTACACAGAAGTCCAGGAAAATATGATACTCCTTAGTCTTGCTTTCCCCAAGGATCTTTTACTGAGTCTAACTTGAAACAAGTGAAAAATACCCATAAAATGTTAAGAGGATATAAATTCCATAAGGAAGAATATATCCTTTGTTTTGTTTGCAGCAAATGTCCCTCTCATCTTCCTTGAGGTTTATGGTTATTCTGAATACAATCAAACAGCAAAACTTTCCTTTACATTTCAAAGCAGTGGGGTGTTGGAGTTTTATTAACTTGAGCATTGTGTATTTGTCATGAGAGACATTATCTGGAAAATACGGCTTTTCTTTATCCACCAGCTCACAGTAGATTTCTTTTACTGAATTTATTTAAGCTATCTGGAAAATTAATGCAACATTTTTATGAATATATGCCACTATTTGTCATTTCAGTTGCAAAGCCATGGGTAAGGTTCTTTTTGCTTCCTTTTTTATTTATTTAAATCTCTGGGCTTGTTCAAATAAGGACAACTTCTGAGTTTCACAGCTATAAATCAATGCCTTGGAAAACTACATTGTGTGTTTATGGTATACAATAACTGTATATAATACAGAATTGCTAGCTGCATTGTTTATTACAAATATATTTTGACATTAATCTGGGTGCAGGGGATTACATAAATTAAAAGCTTTGTTCCATGTGTTTGTTCTCCTACCGTTAAAGTTAGCTCTAACTTGCTGAGTGGTTGCACCATAATAATATTAGAGAATGCAGTGCCATTTCTTTGTACTTCAGTGATGTGTTCCTGTCTCAGGTGTGTTATTAGTTACCATGCAACACAAATCATTGCTTTGCTTCTTTCTTTGTCTTTAGGTGAGAGCAATGGTGACGCTCCCAGGAGCCAGACTGAAGAAGGAGTCTCAGAGGAGCTCAGGAGAGATGGAGAGAGAGCAGAAGGCAGTGCCGAAGGCAGAAGAGCAAATTTGGGGGAATTGGGGGCCCAGAAAACTCTTGAAATCAGAGAACAGCAAACTGTTGGCACTGAAAAGGAAGAAAGTGAAAAAGAACGTGGAGAAGGTAAAGTGGGACTCTGAAAGAACAATTCTATCCCATTGTGAAACTGAATTAAATGCCTCTGGCATGAAAAATGGCTTTTAAATAAAAACCTACACCTCCAAAACACAGAAGTACAAACACCAGCAAGGGACTTTCTCATTCTGGCCTGGGTCATCTGTTGAATTTGGGTGCTGGATAAGCCCAGCCTTTCCACACAGCTCCTGGAGCAAACCAGAGCTGACTGACTTCAGGACTGTGACAAACCAGCAGCTGGGAATGTGCATGGTTTTACTGGAACTCAGGACAGACACAGGCAAACAGATGATGGGTCATCCATGAGAAACAGAAAAATTAAATACACAAATACCTTCAGAGTTTGCTGCTTGAGCTCTGCACCTTATGTTGTTCTGGAATTAGATACATATTAAATATTCTTTTTAATGTCAGAGTAGAATGAATGAATACAAATCTTTAATGCCAACATTTTTTCTGTTGTAGATAATTCAGACACATTCCAAATATATGATGGGCTTATGTTTTGTGCAAGCAGGAATACTGATAGAATCCACCTCTATACAAAGGTAAACCTGAAATATCACAGTTATTGTTATTTTAAAATTGCAAAGGAGAATGTTGCCTATGAAATGTTTCTCTATGCTCTCCTTTGTTATGTTTGATGAAAAAGCATTAATATTTTTGTATTAACTGAAAAGTACAAAAATTAGGTAGTTTATCATTCTAGGTCTTTTTCTCAATGGAATTAAGTAATAATTTTTTAGATACATAACTTCCAACACTTCTCTTGGCTTACAGAATTGGGCTAATATGTTAAATCATCTGGAATAGAAATTCCAGTGACAGTTGTTTAAAATTCCTTTTTTATTATTAGTGTCTTATCACAAAATAACTTGAATAGAGTAACATTCAAAATTCAAATAAAAAATGACAGTAATTCCTGACACACTAAGTAAATAAAATATTGCCACCACATTTTCAGAAAGCTCAACACTGGGGCTGTGTGTAAGTCAGTAACTTTCTGAATAAAGCCCATTATCATTAATCTGCAGCGGTGATTGGGTACAGAAACCAGCAGCTGGGAATCTTCCAGGTCATTGTTCAAGGGGAGGTCAAGACTTGCCAATTTCTTCTTTCAAGTGATAGGAAAGTTCAGTGGGAAGATTTCTTCAAATTCACTGAGTGAATCAGTGTATTCAGGTGCCACTAAAGCAGCACAGATAACTGAGGGCAAGCCTTTGGGATAAGACATTTGTATGAGGCTGATGCAGCTGGGAAAAGTCAAAGAGTCCAAAAGTCAGTCCCCTTGTATCTGAAAATTTGTTATATGTACTTACAGTGTGTGCTGCTGCCGAGCTTCACATGTTTTATTCAGACAAAGATGCATTTTGGGTGGGTTTTGGGCAATTGTCTGGTTTGGGTTTTGCTGGGATTAGAGATTCATTGTGCCAAATAATGCACAAAATCTGTTGAACGGTGAGAGCCGAGGGAATTCTGCTTTGATTCCTTCTCTCAAATGCTTGTGAATCATCAATAAGTTCCTTGGCTAGATGTACCCACTGGGACAACTTATTCCTTTAAAAATTAAGTGGAGAACTTTTTCAGACAGTAAAGTATGATAAACAATGTTCAAGAATTCTTTTTTTAAATTACAAAGAAGTGACATTCTCCTATCTCAGATAATTCATTTCTCTTAGAATTCAGTCAAGAGGATTGTAATTTCAGTTTAATATAAGGCAGTTTGTGTGTCTGAACTATTTGCAAAGAAAAGAATCAGATCTATTAAAAGTTAAAATGTTCAGCCTTGTTACTTTTAGGTAGATTAATATGAATAATATTCCTTGCATTTTTGCTGTTATCTCTGTGCCTTATTGTAAATTCTGGAAAAATTTGACCTTGAGGAACTAAATTTAGTAGGAAGGGAGGAGAATTCACTTGAAACAGATTACTTTTTCTACATTGTGCTACACTGCATCTGTAAACAACACTGTTTGCTTGTCTAGGATGGTGAACCACTGAATCATAATTTCATTCCACTGGACATACAGCTGGATAACTGGGAAGATTTACCAGAGACTTTCCAGAACAAAAAAAATCGTGCATTGGTAAGAACAAGTTCTACTGGCACAGCAATATAATATTTAATGCAGAAGAAGATTACTTACTTTTACAAAAATAAATGCAGAATACTGCCAGGCCTTGGGATATAGGCACAGTTTCATCAAAGCAATCTTACAGATGTTGATGTGAATATTAATTATGGAGTCTGTTACTCTGGCAAATTATTGTGCCTCCTGTTCACATTGCAGTAGAAGGAATTAACCAGACATCATTTCATTTCTCATTTACAGGATTAGTTACTAACTTTCATAAGTCAACAAAATAACTTCTTAAACGTTCTGAATTAAATGAAACCACACTCTAAATAAGAAGGTTCTAGATGGTATCAGAGCTGCAGGCCTGAGCAGGCCTTCATTCTCACTCTGCCATTGGTCTACTAACAGTTTTCAAAGCAGTGTCAGGCACAGATCCCCAGCGACATTCAGTTAATTTAGGAATAAAGATCCCTTTCATAATGGGGTTTGAGAAGAACACTGCAAACACAAGTACTCAAGTAAGGAAATCCAGATTTAAACTGGATTGGAAATGTTATCTGCTTAACTTAAAATCTGATTTTCCAAACAGAAAACCATCATGTAGGAATAAAACTGATTCTTTCTGTAGGTTCTCCAGCAAGGTTGGAATTTAAATTTGTAATGGGGATACCTGACTGATTGAACCAGCTGTTGTGTGAAGCAGCTATTGAGTGGGTTCCACAGATGGAGGGTGTGAAGAGTTACTTGAAAGCACCATCTCTGGTTGTAGGAGCTGTTTCCAGCCAGTGTAGAATGCACTAATCCATGGCACTGTTTTGCTGTAATTAGCTCTGTGCAAAGCCTGTCCTGCTGCTGACTGTCATGTTCTCTGCCAGATCCTGAGGTTTGTGAAAGAATGGACTCATCTAACAGCAATGAAACAGAAGATTGTCAGAAAAAGTGGTCAGATATTCTGTAGTCCCATTCATGCTGCAGAGGAGCTGTCTAAAAAGCAGTCAGTGGGCAGCAGCACAAAGAGGTATGTGGGGTTTGGTTTTAATTCCTCCTACCAATTACTGCAGAAAGTTTGATTTATTTAATGTGGCCTTCAGTGGAATGATGCTAAGTCTGAACTGGACTTTCAGTGATTGCTTGTAACAGTGACAGACAGAGGCAGCCAGGCATGTTGATGAATCTGCTGGAAGTCTCTCCTTCCCTGCCCAGCTCTGTGCCCCATTCAGCAGCTGCTCTGGCTCTGCTGCACTGCATGTTTTGATATCTGGAAATTGCCAGGTGTTTTTAAAGGAAAAACCCTGACTTCAGGACCACACAGATAAATAAGGTCAAAGCATCTTGTTCTCCCCACCTGGAAGCAGAAATAAATCATTAGTTGCCATGAGTGAGATAATGTTTTACTCATAATTCACAGCCAACTCTAACCCCTTCCAGTTCTTGTTTTTTCTTTAAGCAGTTCTGTTCTCTGTGGATGACATTTCTCAAAATTGTGGCTCTTTTTGCTGAGTGTCACTGAAAAGGGCTCGTGTTTGATCCTTGTTAACTTAAATGTACCTTTGATTCCCTTTCTTCTTCTGATGTGGTCTTCCTTGACAGACATTTGTAGCCTCAGTGTTGTCATTGCTCTGCACAGAACATGTCATGCAAACCATCTAAAACCTTCTTATTCCCCTCAATCTCTACTGTTAAATTCCTCAGGGTGACTCTATTTTGGCTGTTGGTAAGAATAAAGTAAATAAATAGTTTGTAATTCCAGTAGTATCAGAAGCAGAGGGTAAGTGTTAACCTCTTGCCTGATTGTGTCCTTCCATGAAGTACAGGAAAAATCTGTGAATGGTGTTAGAAAATCTACCAGGACCTTCAGCAGCCTTGTAGGGTGGGGTGTAGGGTTTGGCAGATGTTCAGTTCAGAGATGTCCTCAAAGAAGTTGTCTGAATAGTGGTTTCTGTGAAGCAATTTTAAGTTTTTAACTAAGAGCAGTTGTGTTTTACAGGGTTTCACATGAAAATAAAGCAGGGACATCAAACATAACTAATGGAGCAAGGAGTCCTCCAGAGCTTGTAAAGCTTCCTGGATTATCCAGTGTCACTGAGACTTCACCTAACTGAAACAAAATGCCTTTCAGGTTTCCCTGGCAGGCAGTATCAAATTGCAGTCATTTTTAGTTGTTATACACAAACCAAGTTACCTGTTCACTGGTTAGAATTCACTTTTAGAAAAAGGTATTTAATATGGAAGTATATAAAGCACGTTTTCCCAAGCTTTCTTCATTTCTCATCCAGAAAATGAGGAATGTTTGAAGAGAATGTGCTGTACCAATCTTGCTGCAGCCCAGAGTGCTGTTCCTTGAGGGAGATTGCTCCCTTTGCTGACAGGATTTGTCATTCTCCAGGTACGTGACCAGGGAGGATGTGGCAGCAGCCTCGCTCTCCAAGGCCAGCAGCAGCGGGGGCAGCGTTCGCCTCATCTCCAAAGAACTGGGGGCTTCTCTGGACAAAGGTGCTTCTCCTAAACCGTCCACAAAGTAGGTTTATTAATGCAATAGGATGATTAAGGTCTTTTGGCACATTTTTTTTTAATGGTAGTAAAATTATTTGCTATGAGTGTCTGCTTTGCTGAAGTACAGTAGTTAGATAAGAAACTTGCTGTAGTGCTAATGAGCTCTGTTTTATTCTTCTGACAATTTAGAAGAAACAATTTCATGTGTTGTCTGCTGACAGAGCTGCTAATTAACTGAGTGTGACTAACATAAAACTAGAGAATAGTTATGTGATTCAGTTAGAGAAAAGAATGTTAGCTCAGCTCTCCTGTGAGGTCAACATCAAATTGAGGACACCAAATTTGCTCCTGTTTTGCCTCAGAATTTTAAAAAATGGGAACAAAGAAGTGAAAATTCCAAACAGGAACTGCCCTTTTAAAAAATTTTCTTAAACAAGCACTGTGTATGCTACTTTGCTTTGAGTAGGAAATTCATAGGTAGCCATGGAGATTGTAAAGAGAAACCAGGATATTTCCTTTACTTTATTACTTCTATTAAAGAGGGGGCTCAAACATTTTACTTTTGTATGTGTGCATGCCTGATAGAAATCACCATGTCTTTATAAATACAGCATTATTTCAGCTAATAAATGAGTGTAGTAATATATGCAGAAGAAAAATCTGCCTTGTTATATTGCCAAATTTTGTTTAAATGGAAATGTAAACCAAGTGAAGGATTTGCACTGTGCAGGTATCAATCTGAGCAAGGTATTATTTCAGCTAAAATGATTTTTCAGAACATAAAAGATACCTAATTGAAATATACTGTGCATAAACCCCCCATGAGCTGGGCTGCTGAATACATCATTTATCCAGAGCTGTACTTTGTTCTCTGCCATCAGATTGCTTTCAGAAACTGGAAATGATCCCTCAGCCCTTCCTCCAGGGCAGACTGATGCCGGAGGCTCCTCCCTGTCCAAAGGGTATCTGCAGGCCCTGGACAACCAGGGGACCCCGCTGTGTCTGAGCTGCCAGCAGCCAACAGCTCAGCCCCCGCCCGGCTGCCCGGCCTGGGACACGCGCTTCTGCTGCCACGCCTGCCAGGAGGACTTCTCCATCCGCTCCAGCCAGAGCTACCTCCGCTCCAAGGTGTTCCAGATTGAGCACGGCGTGTGCCAGTGCTGCCAGCACAACGCCCAGGAGCTTTATCTCAGCGTCAGGGATGCACCCAGGAGCCAGAGGAAGCAGCTTCTGGAGAGCTCTTGGATGTCTCATCTTCCCCTTGGGCAGGTGATGGTTCTGGGGTTTCAGCAGTAACAGCTGGTCTGTGTATAGAGTTCAGAGACAGCCAAAAATGTTCTTACAGATTTAAGATAGAAAGGTAACCTAGCACCAACAACAGAACAAGAAAACCAAGTCCTTAAAAACAATCAAATTAACTAAATCCTATTGTCTTCTAACACCTCTAAAAGGCACAGGCATCAGAGCTCTGATTCTCTAGGGAGGTGCACATACAGCTAGGGCTGGCTGAAAGCATGCCAGCTTCTTAGAGGTGTTGCTTGTCCCGTGGGAGTAACTAAAAAATACCAAGGCTGGCTTTCTTTGTCTTGCTGAAAACTATAGCTAGCTACTTCCCAGAATTTCTTTGTTCCTGCAGTAGGATGTCCATGTAGTTGAGANTCTCTAGGGAGGTGCACATACAGCCAGGGCTGGCTGAAAGCATGCCATGTATTTGAGGAGTGTCTCACCCCTGCCATGTGCTTTGTGTCCTGCAGCTGAATGAGATGATCAGGAGCCCGGCGGAGGGGCAGTTCTGGCAGGTGGACCACATCCAGCCCGTGTACAGCGGAGGAGGACAGTGCTCTCTGGAGAACCTTCAGACCCTGTGCACAGCCTGCCACAGGGAGGTCAGTGCATGGAGCCAGGAATCCTGGCCCTCTCACAGGGAACAGCAGGGGGAAACTGCACTTAGGCTCCTCCTGAGCCCTGCTCCCTCCAGCTGCAGAACCCCAGTGCTCACAGCCTCTCCCTCCTGTACAGCCAAGGTGGAAAGGCAGCATTAAACTATTACAATATGACAGTTTCCTCTGGATCTGGGAAAATGTTGCCTTAATAAACATTTGCATTTCGTCATGCTGTCTACTGCAAAGACAGACTGGAGTTTAACTGTGGGCTAATGCTTTCTGCTGGACATGTTTCCAAGTATCAATACTCACTGAACCAACCTGTCCTCTCTCTTTTGCAGAGAACTGCAAAACAGGCCAAGGAAAGAAGCCAGCTGAAGAGAAGGTCTTTAGCTACAAAGTATGCCTGTGATATAACCAAATTTTTGGTGAAGAAGTAAAATGCACAATACATTCAGGTACATCATAACTGTGAAACCAATATAGTTAGTGTTTTCCTCTTGCACTCATTTAACTGAAATTGCTGTTATCATGCTGTTGGTAGAGACAAGAAAATAAGGAATTAAACCAAAGAAATTATCTGTAACAGCCAATGTACTTCATCATCATGTTTTTTAATGGCCCTGGTTTAAAGCTGAATTTCTGTGTGTAACTTTAATGCCATTTTGAAGCATTATGGTTTCCTCTTGCAGGGTAGTTAGGGCTGCAAGAATTTAAGGAAGTTTTGTTGAACCTGCTGGTGGTATTACAGAGTTCAATTCTATTGGGAAATTCATGGACCTAGAAGATGTCTTAGTTTTAATTCTTTTTGTTGCTCACATACCAAAACCACAGAATAAAATACAGTGATTATGACAAAAACTAGCACAAGTGATTTGTTTCCTCTAGTGCTGCTCAGCCACAGAAGGCTGACTCCTGGCATGGGCCTGACTTACAGGATTTTGGCATTTAGAACTGATGTCAGTTGAATTCTGGTTTTATTTAAACTAGCTTCTATTGAAATGTTACTCAGGACAGGAAACATTAATTATTAGCAATTATCTCATCAAAGGTCATTTCTGGGAAATGCTACAGTCAAATACTCCTTAATGAGATTGCAGAGATAGTGGTAATTTTGGACTGCTTACCTGGCTTGCTTTACAGTTACTTTAAATAAATACAGCTCTTTCTCCTGGTGATTTTTTTTATGGCTCTGTCTCTCTTCCCCCCCGAATACTGAGCTGTAAGCTCATAAAGCAGAGCTGTGTATAACACATCATCTGACAGTGCAGGTCTGCAATTCCAACTACAACTACTTAAAATAAGCAGAGTTACCCTTCTGAGAAAAATCCTTGAAGTTATAACTCTTGAAAAGAGAAAAAGACTATTTAAGAAAAGGTAGCTGCATGAGTGCACTATTTTCTGCAGCCAAACTAACAGGCCTTTAGCTGTGTTAATGATGTTTGTGGTGTCTCAGTATGATAAAGGAATCACCTCTCCAGCACTTTAAATGACCAAGTAGGAATAGCCTGATAACCAAGTATGAGAGATTTTCAAGTTTCTGCAGCCTTTACAAGAGGCCAGTCTGCAGTGTAATATTTCATTAGAGAGGAGGAAACCAGAAGTATTGGGGAAGAAGCTTAACCTAAATTTTACTTACCAGTAAACCAGGAATTGCCTAGTGTAATTAATTTTAAAGAAGTCACACAGTTGAAGAGCAGATACAGGTCTTTATCGTACTTACCCCGATGTCTGAGGAAACATACAAACAGCCTGGAAAACAAAGTCTGTGACAAGATTTTACCTTGTTAACTCTTCTTCAGCCTGAAAAACATATTTCTACTTCATAGAACTTTATGTGAGGAAAAAAGACTCTGATCCATGTCCCCTCAAAGAAGTTTTAGGCTAACACCTGGGATCCTGCTACTAACAGCAGAACTCAACTCTCTGTACAGAGTGTAGTCACAATGTCCTTCCTGGATCAGAGCGTGCAAGGAGGGTGTGGAAAAGCACGGGAACACTGAGAGCCAACAGTACGTTCATATTTATTGAGTCATGTCCACAATACTGTAGCTGTTTGTACATTTGTAAAGTAATGCTGATCTGCTGATTCTCATTCAAACAGATGAAGATCACTGTAAAGCAACATTGGCACAGGTGGGGTGAGGGGCCAGAGGTGACAGAGCTGTCCCCTCCTGTCCCATCGATGACAGGGAG
The DNA here is from genome assembly GCA_013399945.1 of Ploceus nigricollis. NCBI lineage: Eukaryota > Metazoa > Chordata > Aves > Passeriformes > Ploceidae > Ploceus > Ploceus nigricollis. The sequence continues at coordinate 1,306,902 of VXBC01008927.1, read as the reverse complement.
TGCAGACAAATAGCCTGGTAAACACCAGTGAGTTGCTCACAGTGAAACACCTCCGGGGTGTCATTTCCATCCAGCTTTGGCCCTTGCACAAAGGGAAGGATACAAAGTATCCCAACCCCTCAGGGATCCACTGCAGGCTGTCAGTCAGACTCACTGTCCACTTAGGTCTGCCTGGGAGAAGTGACGAGATCTGGACAACCAGGAGAGTTTAGCACAAACTAGAGTATGAACTGTACACTTTAAATAAAAATAAGGATATTTCAGAAGCACTTGAAACAGTGATTAACCAAAAAATACTGGGCTCTGTGATTATGATTAGTAATAAATATAAATTACTTAATGCTTATATATATCAATTTAAGTAGACTAATGTCACTTGATAAATTCTGATCCTGAAGTGTAAAGCAGCACATTCTGCATGAATTTCAACATGAATATTTGCACACAGCCCATTCAGGTCCGTAATTAAGCTAATGCAAGGAAAGGAAAATATGCTCCCTTGGGACAGAGTCTGAAACCACTCCTGAAGCCATTCCAAACCTCGGAGATGAGTTGCTCCAGCCACCTCTCGCGGCGGCCAATCCAAGTCCTTGGGAAGCAGCGCTCCGGCTGCAGCGCACGCCAGTCCCTCTGCAGCGCTCGCCGCCCGCAGCAACGAGTCCCGGCCGCACGGGCCGTGTCAGAAGAAGGTGGTGTCCGCCGAGAAGGCCCCCGCCAGCCGGAAATCCTCGCGGGTCAGCACGCTGTACATGCGCTGCGGCAGCGACTTGGAGTAGGGGGCGGGCCGGGGCACCGAGGTGCGCAGGATCACCTCCCGGCCCGTGGGCGGGGGGAACTCCGACTGCACCCCCTGCCTGCGCTCCTCCTGCGAGCCCGAGCGCCGCAGCTCCTCCTCCAGCGGCGGCACGGCGGGGACCTGCGATAGAGCACAGTGACAGGGCAGGCTGCTGCCTAACACTGGGATTCAGAAAACTGCTCTCAGAGGAAGGTTAGAAATGGGGAACACAGCTAGAGGCTTTATGTGTACACAGAGCAAAGCACTAATGGGATGCTAGGAAATAAAGCAAACGTAACCAGATGGAAGAACCCTTGTGTGGATGGTGAAGCTCTGCCCAGCTGAAGTTCTGATGTGGCAGTGTGAAGCAAGGGTTGTGACTGGAGGAAATGGCCCCTTCTCAGACAGGGTGCTCTCCTCAGCTCCCTGCAACTACAGGAGGCCAAGGCAAGCTCCACTTCAAAATCATCAGTGCTACTACTGCAGTTCTGACAGTCACCTGCCTTTCAGACTCCAACACTACTGCAAGATGGGCTTTTCATGGCTAGAGAGCCTTGCTGCAATTCCTCTGCAGAGTGAGCGAGACACTGCACAATCCCAACGGCTGCTCATTGCCTCAGAGCCAGGCAGCAGCAACCCTGCTGTCTGGATACTGGAAGAAGGGCTGGCATGCCCAATAAACATTCCCTAATTACATATACCTATGGATACACACACCCCCACCAACACCCTAACAGGGTCCTTCCTAATTCAAACATGTACAACTCCACACTGGCACCATCACTGAGGTGTGGCAGAAGCCACTGGCTGCTCCTTGTGGTCCCTTGCTGCTGCCCCTCTGCTCCCAGCCCTCTCCCAGGAGTGGGGGGAGCCAGCCTGGCTTGGCTGTGTCACAGAACCCACCAGGGACAAGTGCCACGTGTTCCCACAAGAACAGCCTGAGGAAACCAACAGAGAGGATCTTCCCTGTGCTACACTTTACAGTTACCCTGCTTCTTTCCCAAACATCTATGTCCAGAAGGTTCCATAGCTTCAGGAAGTACTAGTGTTGGGAATGCAGCATCCAGCTAATTGTTCGTCACCACCTCCCCCCAAAACATCTAGAAGTGGTGGCAACAAAGAATATAAAGGCATGGCCACATATTTCAGCATCAGAAAACATCAATACTCACTTGAATAAACGTTTTTTGTTTGGTTTGGTTTTTTTCAGAGGGTTTTTTTAAAAAACATTTCTCTTTCTTTTCACTATGCATTATTATTAGGCTCTGAAAATAAAGTGTGAATGCAGAAAAACCATTCTGGAAACACAAAGTTACTTTTATGCTCAACATGTGAACACCACTACAAACTAAATCTGGCTGCTGCACTATATCCACCAGAAGGTTCAGCTCTATGCAGAGAAGATGAGAGGGAAAGGAGGGACAAAGTCGGTTACCTCATCAGAAGATTCAGTCAGCTTGGAAAGGGATGAGAAAAGAACCAGTGATGAAAGACAGAAACAAAGGCAAGTCAGAGGTGACTTACAAGAGGTTAGGAGGAGACTGTAGGTTTAAGAGACATCATGCACTCCAAGAACATGCACTGGCTATCAGAATTTTCCTGAGAAAACTCAAGAACAGAACACATTATACACAGCTCAGACAGGAGTCCAGGTTCAAAAGGTAATGAACAAGGAACTCATTTCACTTCTATTTACCAAACAGCTCTCTACTGAAATAACTCATGGCAGGTTAAACACAAAGGGGGGTTTGTAGCAAGTTGGTTCCTGTCCCACTAAGAAACCTTAATTAACACTGACCAGCTACTAGTGGGAAATACCTGTAACCCTGCTTTAGTTAGTGGTGTTTCAAAACAAAACAAAAGCCTAGAAATTTGCACACATCCTAAGGATAGAAACTTAAAACCCACTGCCTCTCTTAAAGAGGCAAGTGCATATGTGTGCATCACTTAACAGGGCACAGTCTTGGGCTTTAAAGGGTAAGGATGGCTGGTTAGCAGGTTCAGGTTTGCAATTCCTAGAGACAATTCCTACAATTTCCCTAAAGACTGGAAGAATAAAAGAAGTGTCCTGATTTTTATTCCTCAGAATAACCACGGTCTGTTTTCAGAATGGTCCTTTTTATACCGAGTTGCAAAATACAGATTATTACAAAAGCATTGATCCCTTTAAAGTGTTTAACACCCAATCACAACATGTTTCCAGCAATTATTTCCAAATGGGATTTCAGGCTGCTACCTTGTTATTACCACTGTAGTTAAATTGAGGTAGAAAATCTGATGCTATAAACAGGTGTAATTCTGATAGAAACTGAAGTCCATGAGGTTTGGAAATCAATACTTTCAGACTAATTATTCCAAAGATTGCTTAAGAGAAAAAGGCAACATTTATATCAATATCAGCAAGGGAAGGGTCTCCAGAAAACAGATGTAACACTGGTAATAGGTAAACTGAATGCAGGAACTGAAAAAGAACTGAAACTTCCTAAGCATGCTGGTTTCCACAGAAAAAAAATCTCATGTATTCCAAGCATAAGCCTCAGTTTAAGAAGTTATTCCTTCTAAAATATCTAATATTATGACCTGTTTCTCTACATTTCCTCTGTGAAACAGTCAACACTTGACCTTGCTGTGATAAGGCAGAAATTTGTCTTGCCTTAATAGCACTACTGATGTTACCATTTGCAGTACATAAAGCATTACTGACACCTCTATCTACCCAGCTGGCTTCAACTGTTTAACATCCCAGCTCACTCAGTCTTCTTTGGTCTTGCAAGGTTCTGTTACTGCCAAAATCATGTTGAACATCACAGAAAACACCTCAAGCACATATATGACAATACATGCAGATATGCAGACAAAATACACTGGCACCACATGGTAACTCATTGGCTCATTCTGGTTAAATCAGGAGTGTCTGCAGCATAACTCAGAGCTCTCTCTTACCCTCTGAGCATTCACAAACAGCTTGTGAATGATGCTGCCAGCAGGTCCTCTTCCTGCACCAACAACTGACACTTCTGGCTGCTCCAGGAGACTGTTTACAAATCTGGTGGAACAAATTATTGAAAAGGAAAAAAGAATGGTTAATCCTTGGCCAGATCCAGTGTGCTGACCTAAACGAGCTGTTTCCTGTGCCAAGGCCTTCATCAAACATCATTTGCTCAGGGTGAGAACTGGCAGAATCTCTTGGTTCTCTATTCTAAAAGTTTAAGGAAAAAATTCTCCTCTCAGTTACCTAAGAATGAAACCCAGGCTCTTAAAGCACATGTGTAAAATCAACAGGAAAGCCTCCATGGTGTTGGCCATGCAGAAGTATTCACAATGTGGCAATTTTCTTTAGCACACAGACATTGCTTTGGTCAGACACCACATCTCTGAACTCCCAACATGTACTGCACAAATGTCATCTCTCCCTCCCAGCACAGCAGCAAGAAGTTATCTTGAGTTTTATAACATATTAGTCATCTTGAGCAGCAAGTAAATAACCTGACAGCAGGTAGTGATGCAAGGGAACATTCCTTGTCACTTTCCATTCAGAGCCACTCAGTGATTTCACATCAGCAAGGAGATAAGAATAAGAAAACAACTGTGGAAGGGGCTATTTCATTCCATAATATTTATAAAAAATACTTAATTTCTAGTCCTAATTTTACTGCTATGGTAACAGAGTTCATCAAATATACCTTTTATATACACAAAAAAAAAAAATGCTAGTCCCCAGTACTGTCAAGATAAAACCAAATTCTATTAAAAAAACCTGGATCAAATGTCTCCAAAGAGAGGCTTTTGGAGGATCACTGAGGGTACCCAACCACATCATCTCTAGACAGTCTAGACAATCTAGTGACAGGGATACCCAAATATGATTCCTAAGTATTTCTTTATTGTCACCATTGTCCTAAGTTTTGAAAGTACAAACAAGGGCATCAGAGGAAAAGCAAAACAACACAGTGAAAAATAAGAATTCAAAAAAATTCACCTTTGTAGATCTTCTTTCTCCTCTTCGTTTTCACATTTCTCTACCCCAAATTTTGCTTTGAGAGACCTTGCCCTGGCAATGATGGCTTCCACACTCATAATCTGAGCGATGATTTCCTGCAAGAGTTTAATAAAAGGGAAAATTAAAAAGATGTTCTTTTAACATTGCCATGAACAGTGCAAAAGTTAGTCAGGTTTTCAGCCCCAGCCACTACAAAAGCCTTACTTCCAACTTCTTGTCCTCTGGACTGGGAAACCGTAGCACTTTGCTGGAATGGGATATTATCTGCTTAATAATCTTCTTAACTGAAGATATATCTTCTACTGCTTCTATTATAAGGAAAGAAACAAAGTTGTAATTACTGACTGCATCACTGTTCCCCCTTTAAGTATCTTAATAATTCATTAACATTATTTACCTTCTTCCTTTACCTTGAGTACAGCTGCATGGATGATGCAAGGCAGGAGATGCCTTGCAAGGTCAGCTGGTTTCTGAACTGCAAGGTAATGAAGTACCTGCAACATCAGAAAATGTAATATTTTAGTGATCAAAACTACTTCCCAAAGATAAGGTTACCTTGGAAAGATGAGTTCACAAGAATGGAACACCACTGTAAGACCTGAGAGGCAGTTTTACACGAATCTGCCCAACAGGATAGAATGAAACTAAAAATAACTGCATTAGGAAACTAAAATGTTCCTAGCGCATATGCAGGTAAAAATCTGGTTTATTTACTAATAATTTAAAGAAATACCTAAGTAACATTGCATACTTTTAGGTACTTCAAACACCCTCCTGTACAGCAGCAGGAATTTCCAATCAACCCTAAGCCATGCATGAAACAGTTCAGTAACTCCAAGGACATAGAGCAAGGGCCTGTCAGTGTTTAAATGCTGCAGGGGGAGGAAGGAAGGGCTGCAGGGAGCCCAGACTGGCACCAGCCCCAGAGCTTTCACCTTCTCAGCCTCCCTGGTGTCATCAAAGAGCCTCTTCTGCCTCCGTGCTGGGACTGGCTTTGCTGTCTCCCAGGCCTCCACCCACATGTTGCTGGGAATCTTCATCCGGGCACTCAGCTCACCCCTAATGACTTTATTCCCCTTCTCATCAATCACTTCCTCCTCGATGTAGTCCCGAGGTGAGTACCACCTCACAAAGTCCTCCAGACAACAGCCAGGATTAGCTGCCTGCAGGGAGGAGAGGACAGAAAATTTGTTCCTGAAAAATCCTATAAAAACATGACATCCTGGGTAGGAGGGCAATATGGTTTAGTGGGTAGAGCACAGAGTAAGAGGCAAAACTCAGGAAATTCTTTTGTCTACAGCCAACAAACTGTACACTAGGACAGAGGGAATAAAGCATAAACCAAGACAATGGCAAGGGGTGAAACCCACATCAGCAACAAGAACAAAAAATCACCTTCTCATCACCCACTACATGTACATTCATTACATTCATCAATTATTTCAGGCAAGCTCAAAATTATGCTGTTAAGAGTCTACCTGGCACCTGCCACATGCAATAAATTTTCACTAAGCTTATCCCATTAAAGACTAAAAGAATCAGATGGCTGCCTAAGTATGCTTTCAGCACTGACTTTCCATCTTTTAACACTCCAGTGACAAAATTCACCATTTCTTCCTCTTTTCAAAAGGAACTTAAAAAAATATTTTCCCCAAACAAAAATAACTTCATTTTTCATAGATGCAATATCACCACAATTAACTACACCTATAGATCCAGAACATAAAAGGAATCCCAGTTTTCAATTTGATGTACCTATGAGGAGTGTACTTGTGCTTCCAGTTATAGTTCTTTGTTTTACTTTGAGATTTTAGACTACTTGCATCATAGAAATAAAACTTCTATATATATCTAATATGCCATGAGTCACTGTTAATAAACTGATTACTGTTATATTATAAACACTAACTGTACAGCACATTATATATATCCTTTTACCATAAACACTGCAAAAATTAAAAATATACATATTGTTATTTCATTACAGAATCTCCAATCTTTTTAGTGTTGAGCTCCTATGATGACAGCAGTGGATGTGCTCTTAGCTCCCTCTGCAGAGCTCAGACAAGAACTGAAACCCAAAACCACAGTCCTGTCCCAAGCTGATGAATGTCTGTTTTAATTCAGAATTGATCAACTGTATGTTTGATGTGTTTTTTCCCTTCCCACAGCCATTGTGTAAATTTACTGGGACGTTACAGGGTAACAGATCACATCCTCATAGATTTTGAAATGTGCCAAGAGTTTTCCCAACAGGTTTTTATTTTCAACTTGAAACTAACTGGAAACTGTTTTGTGGAGAATAAAAAAACACACTTAGAAACCTTCAGAACTGTCCAACACAAGCAAGAGGGACAGTTTAATAAAGAAGAAAGCAATCTAATTTCACAGCAGTGCTACCTTGAAGGACTCCATGTCTGAGAGCAGGCAGGCGCTCTGCATGCGCGCCCGCAGGTGAGCGCCCTCTGCCGACGTCCCCAGCTTCGCCAGCACCTCCGACTGCTCCTCCAGCAGGTCTTCAGTCATGGGGGCTGGCTCCTGTGACAGGGAAACACGCAGGATTACTCACAGCCCCTCCTGCAGCCAGCCCGGGGCAAGGGGGGAGAAGCAGGAAGCTCCCTCTCACCCCATGTTCACTCTGCTTCCTTTGTACTCAGGACATTATCACAACTTTCTACTGCTTAAACAGTTCAGCCTCAAGCTGTGCATCTGAAGAGAACACTAGCAAAGAAACTAAACAGAAAATAACCTGGGAATGAGGTACCAATATAAGGATATACTGCTAAAATGCCAAAATCCTAATGAAATCCTGAAAATGTTTGACTGGTACAATTTTGCTGAGATGGATGAAAATCTACCCAAAGCAATGCAGAATTTTTGCTGTAGATACTGTCAGCACATAATTAATTAAGAACATTTTGCCTGACTACTCTCTGCTCATACGTTTTACCCAAGCAAAGCAACACTAATTAGAAATAATTTCTCTCAGGAGAATGAAAACCACTGTATTCTTCATGCATGGCTGATTTCAAACTACTTTCTGTGACAGCACCACTTCCTATTGCATCCCTGGTCACCCTGCAAGAAAGCCTGTTGATGTCAGGTAACATTTATAGTTGTTTGATGATAAACCTGCTGTAGAGAATGGCACTAAACCTAATGACTATGGCCTTTTAGATGTGAGCTGAGAAATGATGAAAAAACCAAATACAGCAGCAAAACAGATCCAGTACTGTGCAAAGTCAGACAGAAATCTCTGTAGTGAAAGGACCACAGCAGTTCCTATTTTATAGGAAAGTAAGGAGGGGATGGAAGATGCCTCGAGAACTGGAAATAAAAAGAAGCCCAAATTTAAGGTAGGCAAGGAAGTTTAATTCTTGTTTGAATATATTGTTTGGAGTGAAATTTGGTATGGACACTCACTCTCATATAAAACAAAGAACGTGTGAGATCAGCAGCCTCATCAAGTTTTAAAGATTAAAAACAAGGTATTAGGTCAAAAACACTCAGCAATTTTAACAACAGACAAAGTTGTAACCTGCAAACTATTTGCAGTTTCACAATTCCAGGTATGAGGCACGTTCTGTGTATTCTACTGCACATCTGGCTCAGCTCCAGCTCCCTCACCTGTGTTATGGGAACGTAGAGAGGCTCTCCTGGATGCAGCAGCATCAGTTTCCCATGTGGGTGCAAACGACCTTCTGGTTTTAAGTTTACAGACTCTTTTGCTCCTTTCTTGCCATTTTCCTGTCCATTTCCTTTAAGATCTTCTGTGTCACTGAGACATTCAAAAAACTCCTCTTCACTGTCACTCCATGATTCCCAAGACTTGCCAAATTCTTTTTCCTTGTCAGGGTTATCTCCAGAGTGGTCTCCTCCTTTGGCACCATCACCAGAAGCACCACCAGGTGAACGATCAGACATGCTCCCTCTTTTCCCCTCATCTCTTGCTTTCTTCCTTTCAATGCAACAATTTAGCATCTAATTGAACAAGTTAAAGTAACAAAAAAAAATTGTTCGGCTATTATTTCCCTTATGGAGACAACCATACAGAAAAACTCGTAGAACCACTGAAAAGATCTTACAATTCTACAAGATAACAATTCCACTGAACTTGTTGCTATAACAAAATTTTTCTCAAGAAATGAATTCCACACCCAAAAAACACAAGCACAACTAAATCTACAAAACCAACATATTTAGCTAATCATTGCTATAATTTTGAGTTTCCTTAGGAGAAAAATCATTCTTAAATTTGGGATATTTACCTGAAGTTTCTGGTGCAGTAAACAACATCTCAGATCTGGAGAGCCATTAGCTAATCTAACAAAAGGTAGAAGTGTAACCATTATCAAGTTGCATCTTTCACATACATGTGGTCTTAAATCACATGAAATCTAAAACAGGGACAAATACTCACATTGAACCCACCCCCACCATTTCAACTACACAGCTCTTCTATTGTCTCAGTAGACAAGCCCAGAATTTAAATTGCATGTATTTCCCAGGGGTCATTTCAGGAGCTCAGAGAGCACTCACACTAGTGTGAAACACCCTACATTCCTGGTCAGTTTTCCAATTGGAAGTTGAAAAGGTAACTGCTCTCAAACAGGAATTAAGTATCTTTGACTGTACTTTTAAAACTGCAATGATACAGTGGAATCACTGCTATACATTTCAGCTTCTATTTTCTCTGCTAGTGTAACCATTTCAAAGTACAAACTAGTGACTAAACAGCCAGTCTGTCACATTAACAAAAAACCCCAAACCCCAACCAAAATACCACAACCCTAAAAACAAGGTATGTTATTGCTCTACCTCATCTTGAGAGAGCCCCTGGTTTGGTCTGCTCCAAGCTCTGCTGCAGCAGACAGAACCTGGAAGGGCTGGAATACCTGAAAAGGCCATTGCACCAGCAGGACCTTGGAACAGCTCCCTTAGAAGAGAGGTGAAACTACACCACAGTAAGTTTTTTCCCCCACCCTCATTCACACAGTGGAGTGAAGGTCTAAGTCGAGCTTCCCCAGGTATCTTGAAGTTTTCAGAGGAGATTACAGATGCTTTTCCCTACTCCCTGCCCTTTCTTGCATTAAGGAAATAGGGTAATAAAAACAGAGATAGCATTTGCAATTTAAAAAACCCAAAACTGTATGTTTCAAAGTCACAGTGACCCCACTCAGCTCCTGGAACAAACAACATTTTCTACAACCAAGGAGCAACAACAACAAGTCTTACCCTGGAATAAGGTAGTTGTTCTCCCATCTGTAACGCATTTCCAGCACAAACTCTTGCCAAAGATGTGCCACTCCTTTGACTCCTCCATGGTAGAAGTTTATCATACAAAGACATAAAGCTAATTTGTATGTCAGACTGTCAGAAGGAGCAGACTTAAAATGACTGAAGAGATTCTAGGGAAGAAATAAAAGAAAGCAAGAAATACAGAAACAATGGCATTGTTTTCCAAAACCACGTGATCTCTTTCCTGTTTGTAAGTGTAAGCGGCAAGCAACATTTTAAGCTTAGAAGATACCAAAACCTACAGTCTTTGGAAGAAAAAAGGAATTGGAAGGAAACAGAAATCATCGCTATTTCTACCCAGAAATTCCACAAAGGTAAATTCATCTTTCCAAAAGCTAAGTATTATAAGATATAGGGCAAGCACAGCTAAGTCTATATGAACACACACTCAAAATTGCTTTCTCTCTTGTGTCACTCAACAGAACTTACATAATCTTCATTCTCTGGAGGAGGATTGTTTCCTGCTGAAGCGCTGGCTCTGTTTTCAAATACATCTGCAAGTTTGTCAGCAGCATCAGGAAATAAGAACTTGAAGAAAAAAAAATTAAACCTTCCATCAGTATGGTTTTCCTGCCTTTCCCATTTTCTCCATACAGCTACTACTGCTGGCTTCATACCAGCAATCCCTATAATTAAAATTGTTAGCAGAGTTCAGAGATCAGGTTTAGCCCACTTATAGTACACAGACTTGTAACAACTGGGGCTGCTCCCAGAAGCTGATAAATGCAATTCAAATACTGGAAGTGACATCAGGTATCTTTAAATCTGCCACAGGCTCTAAACCAAATGCACCAGTGTATGAAGTCCATGTGCTCTCTGAATCCATGTGCAGGGACAGCTCACTCACCAGGAGAATGGTGTTGAGCACATCATTGTTCAGAGGAGACTCATCCACACCTCTGTGCTTGCGGATCTTCTTCTTGGCACTGTGAACCATATTTGTGACTGATAATTTGGGGATGGGGACTGGTGCTGGCTCTGTGAGCTTCGACAGCGCGTGGCTGATATCAGCAACCTCTAGCAAATAAAATAATAACAATAAGAACAAAATAAAATAAAACCCCAAACACTGGAACATGCCTCTTCAAAAGTTCACCTGTCTTAATCAGCCTGTTGATCTTGTATTGATATTTAGCCCCTTGTGAACCACAGCTACACCTCTGCTGCCAGGTTCCATGCCTGACATTCACTGTTCTTAGCAAATGCAGGCAGCAGAAGGAAGTCACAAATGAGTCACAGACTGACCTTGATTTAATTCACCAAATAAAGTCTAGACTGAGCTGGCTGCAGGTAGTGCCTGCTGTAGCAGCAACAGAGTATCCCAAAAGCCTGCTGAAGACTCAGTATTTAAACCTTGTTTACACATACCAATAAACACAATGCAGGTAACAAAGACTGCTCCAGCATATGCTAAAGCTTTAGATAAATAGTAAATAAATCCTGTATTAATCACTGACCTCACATAGTGTAAGCAAAACTCTGTTTTAGAGTCCTCAGGTAAACTTCTCAAATCAAAAGACTTGGTTTTTTTCAGAGCTTCTGCTGGTAAATGCTAGAACGTCTCTTACAATAAACTGAATTAATATTTTTACAAGGAGAGCTGACAAATTTAAGTGAATAATTAGGAGCAGCCTGAAAAAGCCCATCTTGGCAAGCCCAGAGTTAAGGGCTAAGGAAACTGTATGTCAAACACTATGAGTAATACACACTCTCCTCAGTCTAACACCTTTTTAAGCTCACTAGCAAGCTCCTTCAAAACTAAGATCAAGTATAACCAAGGAAAGTACATTGATACAGGCCATATTTGGAGGGAAGAACAGGTGACAAGCAGCAGGAAGGAAGGGAATTTTCACTGTATACAGCAAGAAAAGCCAAAGAGAGGGACAGAGATATCAAAAAGACGGCAGTATTTATACAGTTGGGATAAAGCCTGACTTGGTGGTCAGATAATTTGGGAAGTTTTAATTTTCTTTTTTCCTTAAAAGTCCTTAAAATGGAGAGGATGAGCACAAAGCCTTTCAAACAGATTAAAGACTCTTTAAACTGGCTGTTAACATGTACTACAGAGTACAACAAAAAGGAGAAAGAAGTAGAAAAAGAAAAACATAAAACTATACAGACAAATCTGATGCGTCCTATAACCAACTCTTGTACATTCTAGTCAAATTTTAAGCTTTTATATTCCTGCAAAAAGAAACAGCCACAACATTAAAGAGGCAATTGTCCCTCTGGGACTCTGGGAGCTAAACTTGTCTAGAATTCATGAGAAATTTCATCATGAAGCCCTGGCCATAAAATTCCCAGGATGTATTAAAAATATATAAAATGCAGGAGTATTACAGAGAACATGTAAGAGTTATTAATATCAGTCAAGATAAGGGTTACAAGGGAAGGTAAACTAGCACAAAACAATTAAATACAAATAACACAAATCAGCTGGATTTTAGGTTTACCTTTTCCTTCCTCATCAAATGCAGACCTTCCAAGTATCTCATCCGTTGACTCCTTCCGACGGCAAAGCTTGAAGAATTCAGTAAGGAAGTCACCTGGTAGAAGAACAAAGCTCCTGAACTCAGCTAAAAATCTCACTGAGCAATGAGCCAACACTCAAAATTATGCCCCAAGGACAGTAATTTTTATCTTTTCTTCTGAAGCACAAATATCTTGTGCACAAAATCCACGTAATTACATTATCTGAAGCACAAAACCCATGTAATTAAAGCTTAGGCAAATGCACACCCAGGCAGCTGTTGGCCACTTCTCCAGAGCACAGCTCTGCCTGCAGTTTAATTCACCCAAAACAAGATGAAACTTGGAAAGTTTTAAAGCCCTTTTCCCCACAAGCTTAAAGGCAAGGACAGACAGAGGAGTATAGCTCTCCACAAGTATTAATCCTCCCTGTCAGAAAGGTTGGTCGAACTAAGGAGATGGATACATGCAAAACACACTTAATAAAATGGGAAGACTCTAGGAAATCTAAATTTTCACAGAACACAGAGAAAATTCTTATTCTTTTGGAACCTGGTGAAATAAGAATAGCAATGAATTTCACCATAAACAGACACAGAATAAACTACAACAGGAACTTAACGTATTTGCAAAGCTTGTGTTCTTGAAAAAGAAACCCAAAATACTGTTCACTCAAAAAAATGAGGGAAGTGAGCAAACAGGCCATCAGGTAATCAACAACTCAACCCTAAGTTCACAACTTGGTAGTTTTAGTTCAAAAGCTGCAAGAGAAGACAGGAAATTCTGATTGTCTTACCCAGGAGACACTGAGGGTTATCTGCTTTTCTAACTCTCACAGACCACTGGGGTGCTTGAAGTGGATCCAGGTCACTTGGGGAAAAAAATTTTAAAAAGGAAAAGAAAAAAGAAGAAAAAGTAAAGAAAAAAAGAAAAAAGAAAACCAAATGCCACTATAAGTATTGGAAAGATGAGTATCAAATTCTCAATAAATGTCATGTCATAACCAGTGAGGTCACCACATTACATAGGAGAACATGACAAACAAGCAAGAGTCCCTATTCTCATGTGTGTGCATGACATGAACAAGAAACACTTCCTCTTTAGCAGAAAACCTGGATGACAGTTTCTGGGAGAGGAATATCAAGCACTGAATTTTTACTTTCCATGCTCCACCATCATCTTTTCCAAGATACACAAAATTTTCAAGTCTAACATGAAAATATGCTCAAAACCAGGGGTTTGTGTTCTGTTGAGATTACAACACAATAATAGTTTCTCACAGAAATGAATTTCAAAAGGTGTTTCCCCAAATTAGATGTTCTACCAGCTGACATTAGCATTCCTCAAAATGGGTTCTTCTTCACATGTAAAGCCACACAGTGGTTGAGATGACACTAAGATGCAGCAGTGAGCAAAAAAAGTACACTTATTTGCAACTCAGACAGGATACTTACGAATAAACATCGTTGTCAACAATTATTCCTTCTGCGAGGTGAGGCCATGTTGTAGCTAAATGCAGCTCACTGAAACAAAACAAGATTTCAGTCTTTCAGTGATAGCAGGAAGTGTTCCCTCCATCACAGTTCATGTTTTGAAAGGTATTTGTAATAGTTCATATTTGATTCCCTCTTTGCTCTCCCGTGAGTTTTCTCACTGCATACATGAGAGCAAATCCAACCCTTGCACAAAAGCACGTAATTTTTAAGGTTGATCTTGAGGTATATTTCAAGATAATAATTTCAGAGATAAATGGGGTACTGCAGAAGTTTACAGTACAAGCCATATGAGCTTGAACTCTGAATATCATCAGACATTTTTACAAATGGTCTTATTTGCTATTAAACCACTACCCTTCACAGATGCTTCTGATGCACTTGAATAATTAAGTATCTGTTGGACATGCTAAGTGGTAGGATAGGCAAAGCTAAGATTTGAAATAACACCTTTAAGTCCGCCATTAAGGAAGTTACAAAACAGTTTTCTGAAGTCTTCTCTTACCTAATAGGATCTTCACAGGCACCAAATGGTAACTTCCCAAATTCCAGGCCTCCAACTTCTCCCCCTACTAGAGCATCTATATCTGGAGAAAAAGCAACACATTTTCCATAAAGAATTTGTGGAACATTTGAAGCAGCATATCACCTTCATTTCACTGCAAAGACTGTAACTTGCAGGGTGACCACAGAGGAGCTGAGCAGCTAAGATGACTGAGCTAGGAGAACACAATCCTCACATACAGTCAAAGTAATTGCTTCCAACAGAAACTAGGCAGTAACCATGAAACAGGACATTCAAAGGGACAGATACAATTCTTGTAATTCATGTTGAGGGAAGATGTTATTCCCTTCATACAGGCAATGATGATGGCTATAAAGACAGCCCTAAAGATTCAATGCTGGCACAAGAACAGACACAAAAGTGCCATAAAAATACTTGGGCAGGAAATCAGTTCCAAGCAGAAAAGGAAAACTCTGGAAGAGCAACTCTGCGGAGTGAAAAAACAACTACTTTTAAAAGTTGACAATTTTATCAAAAGAGGACTTAATAAAATAATCTTGGAGACTCCCACAGTCCCAAGTACTTAGAGATGCCTCCCAGCACCGTCAGGCACTTCCCATGTTATAGCCTTCAAATACATAAATCAAAACCAGACAGTCTCCACTGAACAAAAATTAAAGTGGGCAATAATAATAATGTATTGTAATGCCATTATAATAATACTGTTACAGCATCTGATCTGCAATTTTAACTGCATCTGGCAAACTGTTTACAAACAAAACAAGTGAGGTATTAGCACAGATGAAGTATCTGGATGACTTAATTACATAATTTCTTCAGCAGAGAAGATAAAAGACATTTAAATTTTTTGGTTTTATTTGAGAAGAGCTAATTGAGTGATGGTATATAAGTTACAGGTCTAGTTCTTCCCAGTGAACATAAAACCATAACTGCATGTAGCAATAGCAGTAAAACTGATGCTGTCCATCTCCAGTTTCTGCAACATACTTTGACACCCTTAACCACAACACTGCTACTAAAGGAGTGGAAGTTATTCAAACTGCTCCAATCAAGAAATATGATCAGAGTGATGCAACTCATCCATGACAAACCTGAGATCCTGACTTAGTCAATAACTACAGCAAGGCAGAGAGACTACAGAAAATAGATTTTGTCCGCAGAAACAATAAAAAGATAAAATCTGTGGAATTCATTTCCCAAGTTCTTTAGGTAAACTTGGTTAACCAAAGACGAGCTATCATTTAAAACAGCATTGATTTTCTCTCTCTAATAAGCAGGACTCTCTTTAAACATATGTTTAACATACATTCCTTAGCTACAGAGCACAGCATCAACCTCACTGCACACTTCTTCAAAACACAGGATTTTGATTACTGTACTTTTTTAAGCAAAGGAAAACCAAACAATTAGATAACCAAGGCCACATGAGTTCTGTCTCTCCAAATGTATCCTAAATATCTCAAGCTTGTTATGTAAAACTGCTACCAAGTCAAGAAAAGAACTTGGGCATTTTAACTATTCCACCACCTTGTACCTAAAACATCACATCACTAATAAAATGGAGGTTAAGGAGAAACTAATATCTACCTTTTTTCAATGGGTTTGTTCACCTTTGAAAAGTTTATAATTTATTTTCTTCTACCACCTATATAGAAATAGGTCTGTTAAAACCAAATCCTTGATACTCAAGGAAGACAGTGCCACCACCAAGCAAGAATAAAAGAGATCATTTTGAGACTACCAAATGAGTAACTACCTCTGTTTTTCCTGAACAGCATCACTATGGCATAAACTTATCAAGTCTGCTCTATACACTTTAAATTTAAGACTATATATTATTTCTCCCCTTCACACAAGGCTACCATAACAAAAGACTTGTTTAGAAATTCCTCCTGCATTAAATTTAGTACTGTGTCAACAACAATAAAAATCCAAACCTTTAACTCAAGTGAGGTCCATATAGTATTTTCTGCTTTTCCCACTGTTAATACACTTAGATAGTGAAGTGCCAAAATAACGTACTTTATGGAAACAACTGACAAAAACTCCCACAAAGTATTAGCATTTTCTAGAATCTGAATCTAAACATTTCCCTAAGAAATCCAGGGCAGAATTCTTCACAGATTCAGTCACCCTTTTCATTCCACATAGATACCACTATTTTAGAAACATCACTGTATTTCTAAATGCTGACTAGCCCACGTTTCCAGGCACAGCCCTGGAGCCCAAAACATCTGTCCCAGCCATGAGCTACTACCTGAGAGCAGCTTTAAGGTGGCTTGCCTATCATACAGAGTGGGATTGGACTAAAGCCTTTCCTAGCAAAGCAGAAAATGTCGGAATTCTTCTGGTAAGATACACAAATATTTTCTTTAGCACTGACTGGCTGTCTGAAAATGAGTTATTCTGAGGACACAAGTCTCCTACCTGGCGGCTGCTGTGGCCAGAAGTACTGCTGCCAGTCCTGGAGCACAAAGGTAAGGCGAATAGCCATGCTAACTGGAGGCAGAGGTGTTAAAGGGCAGCCCTTCAAAACAGAGAACAAATTCAACGTAAAGAGTAAATCCTCTCAAACACTCTAGGGGTTGAACATAAATTATATATAACATCAGTTTTATACTTACAATCTTGGTTTTGAAGATGTCCAGCAGCCCTGATAAATGGGTGTACTGGCTGGGCACCTTGCGCAGATGAACCATCTCAAAGTCCGTGCGAACACCCGGGCCCTGGCACTCCCCGACGTACATCCGGCGCCACTTGTGATGGATCTGCACAAACAGTGGCACCTGACTACAAAACAGGAATACTTCAGATTATTTATGTCCTGCTGTCTTGCAGTCTCTAAAACTAGCTGAATATTCTAGCATAATTTCAACATAATTTCATCCTTTAAAATAGCCTTTGAAATTTTCTCTTAGATGAACACACTTTGAAACACTTCACAGGAATCACAGGAAATCCCTGTTAATGTCATCATTAAACAGAATGCCCAACAAATTGCCATGCCATAATCACAGCCTACTTCATTAATTCACTTACCTCATTTTCAGTCTATATAATTTTTGAGGAAGATTAGGAAGTTACTGTTACTACACATAGGGAAGAAATCCTCTTGCAAAAGTGATGTTTTATAAATTACACATTATTCCTACAACTTCTAATAGCTTTTAACAGCCCTAAAGGTTTTTAAACAATAATTAAAATAAACAAAACATTGATTCAATCTTTACACATGGGGATTTCTTCAATCCTTCTCTAACAATATTACAGTGCAAATAAACAAAAACCTCTGAATGTATTTTGCTAACAATTCAATACTTTTTCCTCACCAATGCAGTATGCTGGAGTTTTACCTGGACATGTAGAAAGGTTTATGCTTTCACCTACCAGCCAGTGTTGCCCAGGGCAATGGAAACGGAGCTCAGCAAGAGGTTACACTTGGATTCACTAACAACAGCATCGTTATTTGCAGCCGGAGCAATAACCACAAACTCACGTAAGCCATACCTTGAGAGACAAAGAGAAAAAAGTACATTTCTAGTCCCTGGCAAGCCAGCTGAAACACGATTCTTAAAAAATATTGTGACCTGGAGAACCTAATTGTCACCAACAGATTGTGAAATCTGTTCATTTGATGCAAGTACCTCTTTATTTTTAGAGAGGTCAAGAACTGAGTGGGCATGGGGTGCTGCAGATCCTGAACTCACAAACTACCTGAGTGTAACAGCATTCCAACAGTGAAATGTGTTTGACTGGGAGGACTTTCAGGTCTAGCAGTCCTGAGGTTTTCCACTTTATGTTAATAATGACTGAAAGTGTTTATACATAAAACCAATCTCTCTAGAACCAATCCTATTATGTGCTCAATATTTGCATTACTAAGAATATAACTGTTGTTTGTTAAGATGGTGCAGCTTTCCTTTTTAAGAATGTACCTAAATATTACATATATAAAAGCCTGGTTAATATATGAAATTGAGACAAATATTTGGGAGGAAAAAAAAACAAATTAAAGATAGGCCCACTATAGCAGGCTTTTCTTGCATTTCTTTCTTGTGTCTAGTACAAAGAATCATTTTACTTAAGCTTTAACTTTTAATTGAAAAAACACATATACAACTGATTGTGCCAGATTTTCCAGCTGCTATGCTCATTTGCAGTAGAGATGAGAGGCAGCACACATACCATCTCACCAGACAGTGGGCTCGAGGAGGAAAGTCATTGTTCATGCACAGCAAGTCCTGCATTGGCAGAGGAAGGGCATCTGTGACAAAAATTGATCCATAATCAATGTATGGTCACATCCATGCAGCTCACTTACAATTGCCTTGTTTTAGCACTGTGTGAATGCAAAGCAAACTAAAAGCAGAAATGTCAGATCACACTCATCAGACCTCAGAAAATCCCACACAGACACAAATCAGCACACTGTGGACTCCACATTCTGACACTGTCTTTTGTCATTATCCTTACAATTATGGAAGGGAACTATCAGGTACCTTCTCCCAGCTCTTCTTTCCCATCTTTGTCACTGGGCTCTTGTACAAGATAATGATGGGTAACTGAGAATCTGAAGTCTGCAAATGAAATTTCATCTGATTTCTCTTCCCATGTTCCTGTGGTAAATACACCCTGCATATAAAAAAAGAACATATTATCTCATAAATTTAGGTTAACATCTCATAAATTTAGGTTAACATTCATTAGTCTTTAAATGTCTTTAAAATTAGTCTTTCAAATATTGCCTATGTGATCAATAATGTTGATTCACATTTTTCTACTGCCTAATGGCTCAGCATGATTTAATTTCAATAAGCAATTCTCAAAGCTCTTCATTATAAAGGTACCTGGCTGCTAAAATCCATGTTGCCAATAATCATGCTCATTCCAAAAATCAAATATCATCTTGCAGTCTTCAGAACTATATGGCAATAAAGATTTGCATCCTCCCATATGCAACTGTACATCTGAAGATATGCACCCTCAACTTTGCACAGAGACAGAAGTTTCCCACCTGGGATTTTATCTATATCTAAACCATTCTGTGCAAATATTACCCTGATATTTACTTTCACCAACAAATAGTTATTTTTATCTACAACTTACAAAACTTGTCTAAGAATAATTAATTTTTTAACAAAAATACAGCACGGGAATGTCTAAAAAAATTAGCACCACTGCTCCTACAATCCTTTGATCTTACGGGGTGTTAGGAAGAGAGCTCTGGTCTAGAAAAGAAGACATGCAGGAACACAGGGACAGCTAAGGTGCAGTTCATTAGATAACATAAGTTTTATTCCAAATTCTCTGTACCTGACTAGAATGAAGAGCAATGAGATTCCCCTGGAAACACAGCAGCCATTCCATACAAACCAGCTGAGTTTATCTGCATTACTATGCAGAAGAGCTCAGCAGTTTCCTCTGCATTTCACAGGACTGAGAAAGCATCACGAAGGCTCTAATTAGACTCTGAAAAAATCTCTCCCATCTATGAAACACAGTGAGTCACAAGTAGCACTGTGCAAACCTCAGCCATAAGTCCATGAGGTGTGACAAAGGCACAAGGCAGGACAAAAAGATTCCTTGAGTATTTAGAGCAGCTTCAAGCATGTTTCCAGTTTCAAACTGAGAATTAAAAAATGAATCTATACGAAGATCCATCTTTGTCAGGGAAACAGCCTGTTTGGCAGATGACCCACTAATGAATTTACAGTAATTGTTTGTCAAATTGACATTTCTACAAGTGAAATTCCCCAATAAAGTCATTATCTGTCACACCTAAGAAAACAGCAACAGATGAAATACATGTGTGGATTACTGTATTACTAATTAGCAATTCAAATTCCACAGGAAAACTCAGAAGAAGTAACTGACCTTCTCTAGAGGTTTGCCTGAAGAAATCCCAATAAGCTTCCAGTCATTCAATACTTCCTCTATTTTTGAAATAAATCTATTAGGGAGGGAAAAAGGCATTAATATTTGCTGAACACTAAACCTGTATTATAATTCAGCCACCTCAAAGCAGGCAGTATGTTGTTCTACTGTGTAATTCCTTAGAAAAGCCCAAAGAACAAACAAACAAACACCATAACAAGTATCACAGTAAAGCCAGAAAAACTGCTTCCTTGTACACAAAACAGGCTTCCTATGCTTAAATATTACATGATACTTACTTTTAGCTATGAGCATCTTTTGACTGTTTTAGGAACCTCACCTTTTTCTTTTTCTGGTACTGCAGTACATAACATTTAACTCCTGCTTCATTGTTCACAGATAGATAAGCCTTTAAGATAAAATTATCACTAAATTCAGATTTAAAGCGCAGCACTTGAAATCTCTTGTCTCTTGTCATAATCGTTATCACTACTGGAAAAAGCATTTAAAAAATAATAGATTCACAGTGCAAGAGCGTTCCTCGCCTTAAATTTCTTCCTACATTGTTCTACTAACTTTTAAAGGCTTCAGCCATGAGATGACTGTCTTAACAATCAGCCAGCTACTTAGAAAACATAGAAGTCTTCTGAACGTATATTCTAATCCCTTGCGAATAGGTATTAAACCGGACCTTTCACTAAGTTCAGAAACAGCTCAACTAGAGCCTCTTAACCTGCTCCTCGGCCGCGGCCCGAGTCTAACGCGGAACAGCCGGGAAAGGGCTCCGGGCGCTCCCGGCCGGAGG
>VXBC01008927.1:1269167-1285633 GCA_013399945.1 Ploceus nigricollis | reverse complement strand
GGAGGGCGGTGCCTCCTCAAAGCCTGGACCTCCCTCACAGCCGGTCGCTCCTGGGCTCCCTCACAGCCCCGTTTCTCCTCACAGCCCGTCGCTCCTAGGCTCCCTCACAGCGCGTTCCTCCTGGGCTCCCGCCCAGCCCGGCTCCTGCCTTCCCGGGCTCCCCGCCGCTCGTCTCTCCTTCCCGGCTGGCTGCAGCCCCTCACGGGGACGCCCGCGGGCGCAGTCGCTTCACACTGAAGCTGAAACGGGGGCTGCTCCCACAGGTTCTCCGGCTGCGTCAGCGA
The DNA here is from genome assembly GCA_013399945.1 of Ploceus nigricollis. NCBI lineage: Eukaryota > Metazoa > Chordata > Aves > Passeriformes > Ploceidae > Ploceus > Ploceus nigricollis. Next base: position 1,285,349 of record VXBC01008927.1, on the reverse strand, counting down.
CAGTCGAGAAGGGCTCCCTCAGATGTACAAGTAAAACAGCCCTTGTCAGCCAGCCGGGGGCTGAGGTGTCCCCCAGGACTGGTGTCCCTGTCCCCGCCTAACCTAAGGCCTTCCCCGCCGCTTGTGTCACCCGGGGAACGGCGAAATCCTTCTGGCATCCAGCTAAGCAGCTCCCTTAAACACCCTTTTAACTGAGCTTGAACCCACTATACCTCTTTTATCCTGTCTTGCCCCTTAGCACAGTCTGTTACTTATAAAAAAGAGGAAATACCCTTAAAATCTGCGGCTAGAAAGGAAATTACAAATACTCCTGAGGGGACTGAGTGCGAAGTAAAAATTACGTGGAAATATACCAAGTACTAAAAGTATAAACGGAGGTAAACATAAGATAGAAATAGGGTTTGGTCTGTGTGCTGAGAAAACTTGTGATCAGAGCCTGAAGTGCTGCCGTTTAGCTCGGCTGTGTTTGTTTTCATAGGTCACTGCTGCTCTTTGAATTAAACTCCTCCAAGCCAAGTTCCCCCGGGCTGAGGGGGTTACCGGGGCGACACGGTGTAAACTCAACAGCCCCGAGTGCCTGTAGGAGCCTGCCTCGGGAATGGCTCCTGCCTGCTCCGCACCCAGGGAAACAGCCGAAAATAAAACCAAAGTGTGTGTAATTGCTGTCGAATTCCTCGCTGGCCAGCAAAGGAAGGCAGCTGCGAGCTGAAAATGCTCTCCAATTTCCCTTTGGATTGCTGTGCCTCTTTCACTGTTCGCTGCTGAAGAGCCAGGTAAGATTTTTAAGAGTCTGCCTTTTTACAGAACATTCTCAGTTATTATTTTAAAGGAGTTTTTTGTGTATCGAAAAAAAATGGGAAGTTCGTAGGAAGTTCATAATCTGACTCTTAACAGGTGAACATAATGGGATGAACGTTGTAATGGATTATCTGGCCTTTAGCACGAGACATGAAGAGTGCTGGCTTCTGTAACTACCTCTATAGCTAATTTTGCTGTCTTTTATTTGTATTCTTGCCACTTGGAAAACTGAAGTTCACTATGTTTTTCAGGAAGAATCCAAAATCCATCAAAACTATTAACTGGGATTCATTTTCTTTTAAGAATTAGCTTTCTAGAATTTCAAAACTCCCAATCCTTTGACTTCATCCTCTCATGTCTCTTCTTTACCAGTCTGCACTTTGGGTTTGTTCTGTGTTGTTTACACCACTGTCCCCTTATGGTATTATGGTTAGAGTTGGAGTTTAATCTTGGAAAAGAGGGTTGGTGTTTTTAGAATTATGAAGCAGCTCCCAGCACACTCACCAGAGCCAAGAGCAGTGGTGACTGTGTCAGGGTCAGTATTACCCACACACAGCTGTGCTGACCAGGAGGGTGACAGCCAGCTCCTTTCCCACAGTCACTGCTGATTAGTCGTAGGAAAAGTACATTACAATCCTTTAATTAAGAGTAAAGCCCTTTCAAGTCAAATTCAACATAGAATATGTTGTGGTTTTACCTCTAAAAACTTTCTGAGCTCTTTGGTTCTGTGCATTCACAGGAAAGGGATTAGATGCTAAATAACAGTGCTTTGAATAATTTCAAGTACTTTTAAAATGTTTTTGTCTTACTTTTGTCTCTTAAATAATGAAATATAATGTAACGCTTTGATTATGTGAATTGGAAATCAATTAACAGTTTTCTTTTCAGGTTTCTGGGCATTAATACATTTAAGGACAGTATGTCTGACAACAAACAAAATAAGAGGAGAAGAAAAAAAGGTAGTCTAACCCAAAGCTTATGTGTTTAGTGCAAAATGTAGATCTGAAGCTGGAAAAGTACAGTAACAACTTGAAATCTGGCTATTTGTCAAAACATAGCAACCATAAAAAATACAAAATCAAAGAGTTACTTTTCACCTTTGTAAAGGCCTAAGATTTGCTTTGTTTTTCATATTTTTAAATGCTCTACTTCTGTAGAGTTTCTGTCAATATTTGTCTTCTATTTCTGTTCTCCTGAGATAGGAGCTGTAACTGGCTTTTTAAAGATGTTCTTTGCTTTTGTAGCCCATTGAATTAATAAACTTACCAAAGAAATAAAAAGAATTCAAAATTATACATTAGCATATCAATGAATTACAAAAATTAGTGAAATGTAACTTGCTCTTGTTTCTTTTCCTGATACTTCTTTATAATAATGTTTTAATGCCCCAAAATAACTGCATTTGCCATGTGTTACTGGAATTCATCTGCTTTTATGCAAATATTGATGTATTACTGCAGGTTGTGGAAGTGTTGTTGCTTTTCAGAATGCAGACAATCTAATGGAAGAAATGCATCAGTCAGACAAAACTCTAGGAAAAACCAGGTAAGAAGCATCAGTATTTAATTTGCACTTGGGGGTGCACAAATGGCAACAAAGAAGGTAGTAGCCTGAATAAGAAAAATATTTCCTAGACATTAGATACAGCTCTATATGTTGTGTAGTGTTTATCTCTTCCCAGTATCAATTATTGGCCACTGCTGGATATTGCATTAGGTAAACAAATTATTTGGTACAATAAAAAAAAGTATGGTATGTGGTTATTTGACTTATTAAACCCAGACAATTATCTTGCACACAGCTTTGAGAATAACTTAGGCTGTACTTTTGTACCTGTTCTCAGTCACAGTATTTATCTTTTTCCACATTTTTCATTCTTCAGAAAACAGGTGGCAGAAAACTGAGGCTTATCCACACAACCTCTGTTTTTTCAGGCAGGCTGTAGCATTTTTTGTAAGTAACAAAGGCACATCTGGTCTTCAGAATTCTTCTGACACACTCTCCTGATGATTCATAAAAACTACACACTGGAAGCAATCAATTTTTGTCAAGAAGGGGAAGGTGAACAATATGTTTTTACATTTCTCTTGTTGCTTGGTTAACATTGTTTGTCATTCAATCTCACTTGTAGTCAACCTCTGCATTGCAGTCTGCTATTTCCAGGGAGAGTCACAACCCCACAGACAAATAAAGAAAAGATACTTTGGCATTCTGGGATCTTACAAACCTCTTGGTCACATTGTTCACCAGCCATATGATTGTTTGAACTGGCTCCTTCCACTTATTTTTGCTCTGTATTTCGGTTATTTTGTTTTGCCTTTTAGCCAAATTGCACCAACATCCAGAGCATGGCCAGACCAACAAGTGGGATGGTTTCCAAGTAAAAATCAGATAGCATTACCCAGGAGACATCACACTTCTTTACCTTTCTCCTCAAAGAAAGAGGACATGGGATGTGGCTTTGACTTCAGCTTTCTGCTACAGACCTCATGCCCAGAATCTAACATTTCAACATCATTTATGGATTTAGATACTTTCCAGATAATAAAAGCACAAATACAACAAAGTAAGTTCAATTTTAAAAGTCACAAATTTTATATAAAGTTATATATTGGTTATCAGATTGCCTTTATGTCTTTTGCTGTCTTCAGGGAGACTTCAGCTGTGTCAACCCTCTTCTTTAATTAAAAGTTTGTGTGTGTTTGCAGGATGAAGGAGATAAAGAGAGGCAATGAAAAATTTCACCATTCCTGGTACTCTGTGTAGTGAAACTGAGCCACAAATGTGGAGTGTAATTCTCTGTGCCTGGAGTGATGACATCTTTCTCCCTCATACTGGCAATATTGATTAGCTACATACTGTAGTTAGCAAACATCTACAATTGAGAAGTATTTCTTTAAATTATTAGTGTCAAAATATTTTAAAATTATAGTATTTTATTGTTTTCTATGAAAAATGGAATTGTGAAGTTCAATACCGCAATTAAATTTCAATCTACATCTTTTTTCTGCACTGCAGATTTATAGAACAGTCCTGCAAACAGAGACAGATCCTTGATCCCCTGAACACTACAATTTGAAATTAATTTATAAATGTGAATTGTAGTCTGTTTAAGAACATCAAATTAATATTTCATTTGTTTTGATTTTTAAGGGTTAAGTCTAACAATGCTAAAAGCCAGGAACAAGAAATCTGAGGTAAGAGGACATTATGTATAAAATGATCACTGGCAAAAGTATTATATAGTTTCAAAATCTTAAAAATAGAAATACCAAAGTAGTGTAGGTAGTTTGCTTAGTCTCAGGTGTTGTTGTTTTTTTTAACAATGTGAAATATTTTTACATTTATTTTATATATATGTGTATCAGCAAATCTTGAGGTGTATATCAACAAATTATCAGTACTATGTTACATCAGGGATTTCTGGAGATAAAGGGTTGAAAGTTCAAAAATACGTAAAACCTTTAGAAATATATAAATTAATTAAAATGTGCATGCTGTTTGTTAAATTAGTTTTGCCAAAAACTCCAACACTTCTTTTAAATGGTAATTTAAAATTGAAGTTGAATTCTAAAATAGTCTTGATATTGGATGATTGGTGAAATTTATTGTGTTAGCGAATAAAGAATAGTCTTTTATAATTAAACATACTTGACATGACATTTTGTGAAAAGTGTAAATAGGATTACACAAAATTTTTGTACCTAGAAACAGGCTCACAATTTTACATCTCAATACTTCACACCACTTTAAATATCCTGTATTTAGAAGAAAGAGGATTTGGCTTTCATGTATATTAATTAATAGCCTTTTATAGAAAAGACTTATTGAGTCAGATGTAAACTTCAGAGATCCATCACAGAATACAAATGACCACAGGAAAAAAGTGAAGTATAGAAGTAGGAGCAAGAGTTCTGACACAGGATTATAAAAAGGGTTATGGGGGAAAAAAACCATTTCAAATGGAGGGAAATATTTAATAAAAATAATTTAGCTGACGTTGGTGTGATTTAATGCAGCTTTATATCATCTCTTGGGCTCTGGTGGTTTCTAGAGGTGTATCCTTTGGGGTAAACTGAGCATTCATATTGATACCACACAGGCTGGACAAAGCCTTCAGAACTGTCAATTTCAAACCAACACATTGCTTTTCCTGGCATGTTCAAACCTCAGTTTGCCCTTGGAATGCAAACAAAAATTTCCTGCAGATTGCAAACTGATGTTGAATATAGACATGCAAATGAGCACTCAGAGCAGATGACTGTGTGATTAATTCTATTGCATTCATTTGCATAAAAATATTCATTTCCTATAAAATAAAGAACAGCAAAACTATTTTCAGAAAATCATTCTCACTGTTCATCTGAATAGTCCAAACAACGTACTCCGTTTCTCTGATCTGTACTCCTTCAAATGTACATGGTACCCTTCAACAAATGTGATGGGGAGAAGGGAGGAACAGTAAAACACATCCCTGACCCAACAGACTTCTGTGTCAGCTGCCTTTGGTTATATCCATTTCACTTCACTGCAAATCGAGTGCAGACTGTGCTGTCTTCTAGTGTACCTAAAACTGTGAGCTAAATCTATGGCCATTTAGCATGGCTTATGGATCTATATGTTTAGATTTAATATAATGTACCTTAAAGTCTATAAATAACTTGTTCAAATTGTTTTTCCCCAGGGATGCAATAGCATTAGTTATAATAGTCTGGTTTTCCTTTTGAAAAATTGCTTACATGAGCTCTAGTTCCACTGGGAATATAATTAATGGTGTCAGCACATGTTGGAGAGTTACATAAAAAGATTTTAAATATCAGCATTAGAGTGGTGCTCTCATTCAGGGAGAGTGCACAGTGAGAGAGGAGCTCTGCCACATGAAGCCACTGCCCAGCCTTTGAATTCCTGTAGCAAGCATGTGAAGTGCCATAAGATAGAGTTAATAACTGACAAGAGGATTTGTACATGTGGACAAAACTTACTGGTTTTAAATCATGGCAAATTACTTGTGCCTTAAAGCAAAAGATCCCACTTTCTGAACTAAGAAATCCTTAGAAATAGTTCTGGATCTGAGAAAATTAATGCAAGTAATGTGAGAAAAAGAATATATTTTCTCAGGAGTCTGATATTATACTTCATAATAGGTTTAATATGGGAATATATAAAAGAATAATAATTTTCTTATTTTTTTCCTAAGTCTACTTGACTCTTAGAGATTAGTTTTTACCTGTATCTGTGGTGTAGCACACTATTAATGTTTTTTTATGGAAATTACAGTTTCATTTGCCACCAGTGACATGTCAGCCTGTAAGAAAAATTCATCTTGCTCCTCTAAAGCATGTTATTATCAATGAAAGCAGAAACATCAAAAATATTTTAAATACTGTGAACTCTATTCCTCAGCCTATAAAACCAGTTACTAAATTTTGTCAGTATCAGTTAGACAACTTATTAAACAGGCATGGTGAAAAGTCATCAGAATTGATCATGGCCACAATTTCTGATAAGTTAACTCCAGTGAAGGACCTGTACTACTTCAGCATTAACAACTGTGATAAGTACCCCAACAACATGAAGGAAGAAATCCAAAGCCATTTAAAATGGAGGGAAGCTGATGTAGCAATCCACACTGAGAAGAAGAACCAGGTGAAATTCCAGTGTTCAGTGGTTTGTGAGAACATCAATCTTCTGACCCAAGCCAGGTTCTGGGATCAGAGTCATCCCCTCTTGAGCTCAAGCAATGCTGTGGTGAGCTGTGGCATGTTTACAGCCCAGACAGCATTTACAGTGTCCAGCAACAGCAATGCCTCAAGAGCTGGCAATAAGCAAAACAGAGCAGAGAATTGCTGTAGCACTGATCTGGAAGAAGAAAATGCTACAGAGTTGATGCAGGATTATAAACCACAGGAAGATGCTGAGAGTGCCAACTTTGTGCTTTACAATCAGGATTTAGATTCTTCCTGTAAAAATGAAGTGATAAAGGCCTACCAAGCCTTGGAAGATAATTCTGTAGTTGCAGTAATTCCCAGAGTAGAAGTTCAAGACCCCTCTGGAAAACAGTCAGAAAATCAAGTCTGTCTCTCTAAATCTGAAATAGAAAAAGAAGCAATGTCAGAAGCAGTTTCAGAGGACCAAAGTGAGCTTGTAGCTGTTGCTTATGTTACACTCTCTGAACAAGAGGCAGCCAGGGAACCACACACTGCTGAACAACCTGCCACAAAAAAGGGTGGTGTCTGTACCCCGCCTCCTCATGTTCCTCAGAGCCTCAATGTTCTTGCTCACAAAGAAAATGACAACAATAAAATAAAGCTGAATAGAAATAAATATTCATCAAAATCTAAAATTAATAATAAGATAAAAGTATCTGAAGACTTAATTGCTTCTGATGAGGTTGCCACAAAATCAAATGCCAAGTGTCAGATTTTTCCATCTTTGGAACTGACAAAAGTGAAATCTGAGACTTCCATGAAGTGTCAGAAAAAAACCACTCAAGGACACAGAGCCCATGTTGCTCAGAGTGCTCAGAAAATTAAAAAGCAAAGTTGCTCCTGCAGTTGCAAAAGTTCTGTTGTCTTAAAGAAACATGTTACTCCACTTTGTCTGCCACGTGCACCCTCTGCTTCAGATTTTGTAGATCTGAAATACAATGACATGTTCAAAATAATAAATTCAGATGACCAAGGCCCAGGAATTTATGAAATGTTTGGAACTCCTGTCTATTCCCGCATGAGAGACCTTGATCAGCACGAGGGCAGGTTTTATAAAGGTGTTTATTCTGTTCCAGCAGGAAGATGCACCTGCAGATCTACCTGCAGTAAAGGGGGAGAAAGCAGCAGAGTCAGAAACACTCAAAAGAAAACACATTCCAAGCTAAAGAAGACCATACCTGGTGCTAAACAAAACCAGAAAAGTTTAATCACAAAGGACAGAAGAACCAAGTTGAGTGACAGCAACACAGAACAAGATAATGCAACTTCTGACTTGGATTTTCAAACACACACCTTGAGTAGCACAACATTGTTCCACAGAGACACAGATCTTCAGCTCACATTTTTAGAAGAGCTTTCACAGTCAACTGAGCAAAATGAAATATTTACAAATTCAAACCTCTCCACTATTAAAGAAGTTTCTCTGGAGCAGTCATTAGACAGCCAGGATAAATCCAGCCATCAGAGACCTGCTCCCTGCAGCCAGGATCTCCTTCAGTTCAGTGATCAAGACTGCAGAGAATGTGTTGCTCCAAGTGGCAGTCTGGTAACAGGAGAGCAGAACATCTGTGTGCCCCAGTGCAGGGGGGATGGTGGCAAAGGCTGGGAATCACACCAGGACTCCAAGTCTGTCAATAAAAGTGAGTTGCCCTTTTCAGATAGACTGGAATGTCAGTCCCCTACAAAAATATTAGATCACAGTTGTGCAAACACACCTCAAAACAGTGGTTTGGCAAATGAATTGACTCAGGCTTCAGTGATTTGGACAAAAAATGCCAAAAGCCCCAGTTCCCAGACAAGTCAAAACATTTCTTCCTGGTCAGATACTAAGGATGTGACTGATGAGTTGCTTTGTTGTCTGGCCAAAGAATTGCTAATGCTTGAAGAAAAAGACACCAACTCTTCAAGAACAAAAAATACATGTTCTAAAATAGAAAACACACAGAGTGAAGAAGAGGAGAATATGATGAATGGAGCTGGAGCAATAATAAATAGTGCTCTAGAGAAGGTAAAAGTAATTTCTTCTTGTAACTTGCTAAATAATTTGAGTGATGCTTCACACAAGTTTGGATGAAAAATGGGAAACATATGCTTATTAAAGAGATTTATCAAGTTTTTCCTTGGGCCAGCTGCCCACTGATTCTTCCAGTGCTCTATTGAATATATCTGTGTTAGAGGCTGCATGTCAGGACACAAGCCAGAAGGTACTAGGGCATGACAGGAATAGCTGTCAAAGCTTATATAAATTGAGAAATTGTAGTGAATAAAGAGAATAGGCTGTTTTAATTGAAGGGCTTGTATAAAAAGGTTTTGGGCAAGGCAAGAGCTGGAGATTTGGACAGGAATATGAAAAGACACTACAAATAGTCTTGCATATCCAGAAGGGCAATTACCTTGAGTCTCTGAGTGCAACCAGATACTTTTATAGATGTGAACCATAAGTATTGGTTATCAGACAGACTCATCCAGTTTAATTAATGCTTAATCAAAACTTCAAGCTCAGAAGGATCAGATTTTGGCCCCCAAGTCAGCTGCGTGCCTTCACCTACTCAGGAGTTTCTCTACCAGTACTGCTTCTCCTTGGTCCTGTTAGCTCTTTGTCCATATAAATTACAAATTTATAAGGAAATGTCTTTCACTACATATTGATACATTCCCTTGTGCTTCTGCAGACGCAGGTGCCAATTATAGCTCCGTTCTCACTTTTCCCAGGGAGATCCATGGCTAGATGGGATAATTATTGCCATCTTTCTGAAGCAGTCTCTTCTTCCTGGGAAGTCATGGCCTGTTATTTTCATCAGAATTGTGTTACATGTGTTACTTAGAGCATGATGATAGCCATATTTACCCTTCAGCTTAGCAAACTGTACCTATGAGACCGAAAAAGAGAGTGTATCCTGCTCTTTTAAGTGCTCTTCTGTCTTGGTGTCAGTGGAAGAAGATGTCATGCTGTAACCTGCTGGTTATGCACTGTTGTGATTTATACTTGAAAATATTTATACAGTTTTACCTAGTATAGCAATTCTATCAATGACCTGGGAAATTTATATATATAAAAATCTATAAAGTCAAGTCATGCCAGGAAAAATTGCTCCTTATGAAAAAAGGGGGGACCAAATGAAGCCTGTCTTTTCCTCTCTGCTTTCTCCCCACACTGACCATCATCTTTCAAGCAGAGTTGCAATAAAACCTTTTTGGCTTCAAGTGAAGAAAATGGCCCTCTAAACTTTGATGAATCTACTAAATTACCAAGAAGCGGTTTAGCTACCAAAGATCCTGTCATGTGGACAAGAGGAGAAGTCCTTGGAAAGGGAGCCTATGGCACGGTAAGTTAATGTCTGAATATGCTGAGATATTTTGGTCATCATTGACCAACACTTTATCTCAAAAATAGCTGTTGTCCTGTTCAACAAATGGGTTAAATATTTTGGATTATACAGGGAGATATGAAACATGACAAGCGCAAAGATTGTATTTAAAATAAGTAAATACACAAGTTTTGTCTCGTGTCTTGTTTTGATAAGTGCTGGTTTCACTATAGGTGTACTGTGGTCTGACAAGCCAGGGACAGTTAATAGCTGTAAAACAGGTGGTTTTGGATACATCAGATCAACTCACTACAGAAAAGGAGTATCAGAAGTTCCATGAGGAAGTTGATCTTTTGAAGACATTGAAGCATGTAAATATTGTAACTTATTTAGGAACTTGCCTGGAAGACAACATTTTAAGCATATTCATGGAGTTTGTTCCTGGTGGCTCCATTTCCAGTATTCTGAATCGCTTCGGCCCCTTGCCAGAAGTTGTCCTGTGTAAATACACCAAGCAAATTCTACAAGGGGTTGCATATTTACACGACAACTGCGTGGTCCACAGAGACATCAAAGGCAATAACGTGATGCTCATGCCCACCGGGGTAATCAAGCTGATTGACTTTGGCTGTGCCAGGCGCCTGGCCTGGGCCAGCCTCAGCGGCACCCGCAGCGAGCTGCTCCGCTCTGTGCACGGCACTCCCTACTGGATGGCTCCAGAGGTAATCAGCGACTCTGGCTATGGCAGGAAATCGGACATCTGGAGCGTCGGCTGCACTGTGTTCGAGATGGCAACAGGCAAACCCCCTCTGGCTTCCATGGACAGGGTGGCAGCCATGTTCTACATCGGGGCCCACAGGGGGCTGATGCCGGCCCTGCCCGATCGCTTCTCCAGCGCTGCCGTGGAGTTTGTGCACGCCTGCTTAACCAGGTATGGAGGCTGTGAACTGGGGAATGAAAGGGAAGATGCAGGTAGTTTGTGTTCTGGAGATGGCTCATGGGAGCCTAGGTTATGGTGCATATGACTTTATTGTAAATGCATAGGCTTTTCAGCATTTCAGGACAGCCTTTACATAGAAGTATATATAGAAGAGCTTTACTCTTTATAATGGTATGTAAAAGCCCTCACAGATTCTCTTTTTTGTAGGTCTTATACTCATCATTTACTTTCCCTGTAATTTCCATGCAGAAACATGGCACCTCTGAGTTCTGGACAAAACACTTGATAAATTTTTTGCTGTGCTTTGCTGTTCCATTATTGTTTCAGGTTGGTCTATGTCAGACAAGTTGTTTTAAGGACAGTATTCTAAATGGAAGAGCTTTCACTTAATTCTTGTCTTCTGCAGTGGAAATATCTATTACCACTGCCAGTCCAGGAAACACATACTTATTTGAAACATAATACTTACTAGAAATATAAAGTTCTCTCTGTAAAGCCCCAAACCACTAGCATTCACACATGATAAGAATTATTTTTGTGGTGTTTTTTTTGTTTTAAACAAAGCCATGGGCTTCTTAAAATGCATGACATTGATTGGAGATGACAGGACAACCTGATTGACAGAGGCTCGAACAGATAATTATCACCTTTCTTAAATACATTTTTGGTGCACCTGAAATAGCCAAATCAGCAGAATTATTCAAAGATTTGCAAGGAATTCAGGGCAATAAGAAATTATTTTTTTAATAATAAAATATTTGTCTTAGCATTAATAAATTCCAACAGTCTTTTCCCTTCAAGCCTCCCTTCCTTTCTATCAACTGTATCAAAAAAACCCCTAAAAGTCAGTAATGAATGGATAAATAATAATAATAATAAAGGCTAATTTTGCAATTAGGTTTTTACAATTACATCACAGGCATACATATTCATTTTATATACTGATTTGTGGAACCTTCAATGCAGAGATCAACACGAACGGCCTTCTGCTCTGCAGTTGCTGGACCATCCCTTTGTGAAAGAAGGACAGTGAATTTTTCAAAACTCTTGCCAAAGGAGCGTATATTTTCCATGGAAAAGATTTTCACCTGTGAAAAAAAGACCAGAAGGAACTGGACTTCAATGTGACAGCAGAAATACTGGAGAGCAGTTGTGTTCAAGGAGTCTGTTATTAGGCAGCAGTGATTAAAGAGTACCTGTTCTGCAATGCCTGTCCTTCACTGTGAACACAAGGCCATGTTGTGTTGTATTTGGAGAGACTTAAAGGGAAAATAAAGTCACCATCAGTGGCATGTGCCCGGCCAGGTAAGCTGGAATGTCTGTAAAATCCTATGGAACAAGCTATGGGCAGGGAGCTCTGCAACTTGGAGATGAGTAATGAGTGTGACGATCCCACAGGAACCTCAGACCCTCTACTGGCAAAAAATGTACTGAGGCTTTTATTCAGTCACGTGGGCCCTTTTGTTTAACTGGATGAGCACTTCAATCTGTAGCTGGTAAATAAGTTTTTTATGTGCCTAGATCAGCCTTGTGTTCCTGAGGCCCTGTATCTCCACAAGATACTGTGGTGATGATTGCAAGAGATAATGATCTAAACCATAGGACTGCCTGTTTTAAATGAAATAGTGCATTTTATGGGCACTTTCAGGTCCCAGAACTTTGAAGTTGGAAGGAGCTCTGGAGATGTTCTGGTCCAGCCCCACTGCTCAGAGCAGGGCTGACTGAAGCAGGTTGCTCAGGCCCTTGTACCATTGACTTTTGAGTCTGACTATGGATGGAGACTCCACAGCCACTCCAGGCAACTTGCTCCAGTCTTTAACCCCCTCATGGTAAAAGTGATTTTATCTTTGAAGACTGGCTTATAGGTCAGGTTGTCTTGTTGTCCCTTGTCCTGTCACTGCTAGCACTGCAGAGTCTGGCTCTATCTTCCTTACTGTCCCCATGGGATGCTGATACTCACTGAAAACCTGAAGTGCTTTCTCTGACCACTGGAGTGAGCACTATCTGTGACTGGATGACAGAACAGAGCCCCTCTGCACTCCAATAGTCTTTACACTTAATAGAACTGGCTGCTACTACCTGCACAAAATTAAATAAAATCTAAAAAGCATTATTAAGTATTGATAAAGCAAAAAAAGCAGGTATTAATAATTAGAATGTCCTTTTGTTGATAAGCCTTCTTCCTATCAAAGTGGGGTAAATCTTTAGCCTTTGTGAACACCCAGACTCCAGGAAGAGAGGCAGTAAAACTCAGCCCTACAACTGTTCAGAGCTGAGCTCTCAAGGATCCAAGACACTGACTTCAGCGTCAGCTCTGATGTAATGTGAACATTAGAAAACCAACTTTCCTCAGAGTGCTAAACATCTTAGTTAAATACCTTTCAAACTTTATTTTATTCCAGTAGTCAGTCAGTCTCCTGACTTCTGAGAGTTGTCTAAACTTTATAAAAGCAAAGAGAAATCAGTATTTCTAGCAAAATTCTTTATTAATAGTTTCTGTAGGTATAATGTCACATAACAATGACAGAACATTATGCCAGTATAAGAGAAATCCTAACATCACAGTAATCTTCAAAGTTCAAGCAGTTAACAGTCCTTTTTTGAGGAATATCAATTGGTGCTCATGCCAGACATCCATGGCAACATCATGTTAAAGTATCTTCACGTTAAAGTACCTTGCAGAGTAAAGGCAGGAGCCTGGGCATGTGAGCTCTAGTGGGATGTACATAATTCCATGATGTGTACTAATTCTTCTCAGATTAAGGTAGCGTCTTCAACAAAGCTGCAAAGTAAATATGAGGGTTTATTTAGCATGAAATGAAACTGAGATGAGAGTCATAAGCAAGGAAAGAATGGGAATGCTCTAGAATATATTATTAATTAAAAAAAGGTCAGCATTACAAACCCCCCTTCTTATGCACATCTTACAAGCAAAACTAACATCTCGTTAGAGTTTTCCAATGTTAAGGTTACCAGTTATTTGCAATTTGTCATGTTCAATCCAGTTAATTACACTGAAAATAGTCATTAGAGGTTTATAAAACTTGAACCTGAGGTTTTAATCAAAATGTGAAAGCACATTTTTGCTTTTGTTTAACCAGACTTCAAGAATGAGGTGTCAGTTTAAGGCCAGCACTTGCAACAAAGGTTTTTCAGTTTAATCAGAGCTGTGCTTGCAGCAGAGCTCAGGGCCCAGCACAGCTAAACCAAGCCCTGTGTTAATCTGGGGACCCTTGGGTCACTTGGCTGAGCCAGTGTGGTGGAGCAGCCTAGAAACAAGTCTAATTTTGCATATTTCTTACTTGATGAGATCAGAGATTTTTCACACCAAAATCCAGGTGCCTAATTACAGGTATCCAATGTAACAAGGGGAAAGGGTGTGAAATCCTGAAAACCGGTTTTTTTTAATGAGACTGAGCTACTCAGTGAGCAGGGTCACACTTTGCTTCATTATTTATAGTGTTGGAGCAGGGCAAGCTTTGCTGGTTTAAAGACTACAGCCTTCCTTTCTGAAACCAGTAAGGACCCATTGCAGTGCATGCAGCCTGCCAAGCACTTGCTGTGACTGCGGGTTTCCTCAAGATTTGGAGCTTAAATCTCAGCAGCTGAAGATCCAGCCCTGTCCTGGTATGACTGTAGGGGTGGCCAGTGTTTCTCTGACACCGTAACGGGAGCCGTGGCTCACGTCTCAGAAGGGCGGGGCCACAGGCTGGCCAACCCAGCTACGTTACACTGCACATGGAACTACTATCAGCAGTAGGATGTTAAAAACACACACATCTGCCTCTCTTTCCAAGGAAGCAGAGCCTGGTCCCCGAAAACACAAGAGTCTCTTGAAATTTTTCGGGTTCAAATTTAGTGCTGTTCCACAAAGCTCAGTGGGAACCGATGCCATTTCTACACCACTCCTATCAAACCTCCGGTTCTTGCACACAGGCAAAGAAGCAAGAGTTCCCCCAAGGAAGGGCCCCCAGGACACACTCCAGTGCCTTCTCTGTTTTTCCCTTCCCACAGGGACCTGCACCACGGGACAGCCAAGAAATTTGAGAGGTGTTGTCAAAGAAAACAATGTCTGAACCGTGGCAACACAAATGTTGCTGTTACAAGTGCAGGAATATAGGGGAGTCAAACCCAAGCACTGAGTATCAAGGTTATCAATTTACTCTGGATTTGTTATATCCACTTCAGAAGCCAGAGAAACAATCACTCCCAGTAGCAATGGGAGAGAAGACTCCTGGCACTAATTCTCTCTTTAAGGTTTAAGGAGTTAAGCCTTTCAGAGAAAGGAGGAATTAACTAGCTAGTTCAGTCTGGCATAACTTCCAAGGCTCGAGACATACATTTTTAGAACTAATTATGCTTATGTGCGTTTACATCAAATTAAAGAAAGCAAACAAAGTCTTTGTCCAGCCACTTTCCCTGCAAAACAAGGATGGGGAACCCTTCTCCGTAAGGTCTAAGAGAGAATGCATGGTGTAGCACTGTCACCCACCCCCTCACTGCTAAAAAGAGAAATAATACTGAAAAACCCCTCCACCATCACACAGTTACTACCATGCACAGGCTCTGCCCCCAAGGTACAGAGAAGGAGCAGCTTAAGATAGCACAAAACATTTAGAATTTGCTTTTCAGGTACCAAATACCTGATCAATGTAATGGAAATAAAGGAAACTAGTAAGAGTTCAGATTTTCCAGCACTCCATTATTTGAGTGATTTGATGACAACTAGCAATGTTTTGCCAATAACTGAAAGGGGATCTTAGTGTTTACTAATGAAGTTGGAAAAATTAAACATAGGAAAATGGGATCATTTCTGCACAATAGAGGTGAGGTAGGGAATTTTATTGAAAATACTTTTTTTTTTACAAGTTCTTAGAAATAAACTTTTTTCTAATCTCACACAAACAGCTGTACCTCAAAAATTCAACTAAGCTATTATGAAACATTTATATTTACAGTTAGCCAAAAGAATATACAGAACTGCCATGTTATGCAAATAGCCAAGTACCAGCTCACAGTGAGATACATCACCCCAGCATTCCCACCATCAGAAGATTCAACATACGAAAGAATCTCACTATTCTACAAACCTCATCGCACAAAGAGGGAAGATTTTTAATAGTGTTGTAGCAAGGTCTCCACTACAGCATCATTTTACAAATTACATCATTCATGTACTCAAATTTTTAACAAAAAATCTGTAATAAGTGATGAACAAAGTAATAGTGTTGACTATGAGCCTTTTATTGCATTTATTCAGTCATTCACGTGAGGCTGAGGCCGATCCCAATAGTTTTCATTCATTTCCAACACCCCAGCCAGGCTGCAATTCACACCATTCACTAATTTACAGTGGGTTTCAGTCAGCAAAAACTAGTGGCACCTGATTGCATCCCCTCTCCCTCCCTCTCAGTCCTAGGATCACCAC
>VXBC01008927.1:1206667-1264167 GCA_013399945.1 Ploceus nigricollis | reverse complement strand
GGTCTACCTGGGTCTGTTAAACACCCCAGCTCCATAAATGCTTGAAGGATTAAGTGATGTTCACAAGGAGCTCACAGCATTCCCCTGGGGGATTTTACAACTCCAAGCAATGCATGTTTACCAAAGCCACAAACCCACAGCCATGTGGGAAGGCAGCAGGGTGGCGTTTGGAACTGCAGCTACAGCTTAAAGAAGCTCAGTAAGACAGAGATGTCTGAACCTGCACTTTGAAGCTCACTCTGGTTCTGTGCTTCACACGACATCTACTCAATTTCTCGCTTTCAAACCCTCCCTCCCCAAAGTGCTATTAAGAAAGAACAGCTCACCAGAGGAAAGCAGCAGGCACAGAGTCAGTGCTGGGCCATCTGAAGCCTGGAGATCTCAACCACTACTGTGAAACAAATGTTTCACTCCAGGACCAACAAAGTCCAACACACAGATCTGAAAGCCCCAGGAGCTCCCACCTCCTCTACAGCAACACATCTGGCCCTTAAATTCAGATTCCACTGTAGCAAATATATATTGAAAGACAGTAAACTTCTAGGTGTAGAGTGTTCTAGACATATGCTTTCTTCTTACCAGAGTCTGAGATCCCACAAGCTACACCAAACTGTTAACACAGAACTGCCTTCATAAACATGGCAATTTTATGTACAGCCTTATGAACACTGTCACTGAAACAACACTGAGGTACCTGAAACAATCAGGACTGCATGAATTTGCACTGAGAGATTTCCGTCTCTGTCTTGGTTCTGAAAAGCATTTAAAAGCAGGATTCTATCTTCCACCTGCAAAAGGTATGTGGACACCCCAGCCAACAGCCAAACCAAGTTTGTCTTCTGAAGTTCTCTCCGCTCCTATCCCTTTCTTTCACTGAAGATACAGCACTTGAAGTCAGCGAGACTTCATTTCAGCTGAATGCTCTCACTACACACTGTGCTCCATCCTTACATGAATAAACCCTTGAATTTTAAAATGAGAAAGGAGCATGACTTACCATCTAGCAGTTCTAGAGTAACTGAGGGATCTACATATTCCCACCAGTGTTTTCCATCAGTTGATACTGGAATCTCCCAGTTGGACCACTTGCAGGCCAAGTGAATACACACACATGCTATCACTGTGGGCTTGTACTGAAGACAGAATGTGGTAAGGTGAAGGCTGTTGCACACATTTCGTAATGAGGAACCAAAGGAAATCAAACATGTAAAATAGAAAACCCAAACAAGTCAACCATTAACATACAGAATGAGATACCTTGTCAATCAACAGCAGTTAAACATTTTGTTGAATAAGCTCATAAGATACCTTACTGCCCTAAGAAAACAGGGCAGGGCATTTATCTGGCAGAAAAGTTAATTTGTTTTTGCTATCAAAAGCCTGATGAACAGTAACAAATTTACCAATTATTCTACTGTACTTAAGTACTAAAAAGGGCAGTATAATATGGTGAATTCTGCAGTATAACGCATAGAGCTAATTGTGCAGTCTCTGAATGAGACAATCAGAAGGTCCCCAGCAGTTCCACAGCAGCCAGGTGAGTTATTTGTGGGCTTTGTTTTCAGCAGGCCTGGATTTGTGACATTTGTGATGTTGTCTTTAGCTTCCAGCACCACAAACACATTGGTTCACTTTCACTGCTTTAGCATAACTTCTCTTAACAGCTGCTTAAGTACAGAAATCTTGCCCATCAAGGAACCACCAGGATTTATTTATTTTGAACAGCTCTAATAACCAGCAGATACTGTTTAAAAACTGTATCTACACATAATGTAATCCTCTTAAATAAAGGTTAAAGTAGTTTTGCAAGAGGCAAATTGAAGTAATCAAGACAAAAGTTTGCTCTCTAATTTTCCATGACAAGCTATGTCTACAAAACACCCACTTGGAATCCTAGAACTTTAAATTTATCTAAGTACTTAAGTTCTAAAACTATATATGAAGATTAAAGAGCTGTTTCTAAAAGAAATAACATTGGGCTAGTACTAGTCTATCTAAAAAGAAAAATCAGCTAGTTGAAAATATCTTAGGCCCACTAGAATTTTATAAGTTAAGACTCAATCAATATACTTAAAGTTAAGAGAAAACTGCCATTAACTACAAGTGTAAACTAAAAATAGTATTGTACTTACCAAGATGCTCGGATTTCTAGGTTAAGTTTATCTCTTTGTAATCTTTAGCTGCTATTCAGGCTACCAATTTTAGACTTATGCACTCACAATCGAGAAAAAGTCATCAGAAAGCACCACTACACTTCTCATTGTGCATTTAAGCCCTTTGTGCCGTCAGGCCCTTGTCCAATACACCGCACTGCAGGCGGGGAGGTACCACCACCGGAGGTGGCCCAGTCCCCCACTGCAACAAGGGTAAGACACATCAGGGGGCCCTGCAGTAAAGGAAGCTATAGTGTGCTACAACAGTGCAACAAAGAGGTTCAGGATAACAACCTGTTGGTAGCCATGAAATAGGATGTCTGTGCCAAATCCTTGCTTGCTGTAAGAAAACAAAAACAAGAGAGATTAAAGATCTGCACTAATTTGCCAGGTTCATTCCAAAATTCAAGCAGTTTTACCTTCCAAAAATCACTGCTGGGTATTTCTAAAGTACTGATCTGGCTTTAGCTAACTAGCCTTTAAAATAATCTTTTCTGAGACACAAAAGACTGAGACACACTCAGTACTGGAGCTGGACCCGTCATTCCCTTCAGTACCCCTCCCACCCCCTGCACAGCCCACAGGACAGCTCCCCTCTGACACCTGACAGGTGAGCACTCTCCTCTGGGAAGCGCTGCTTCCCCACCCTCACCTGCAGGGGATCCCTGCTTTGAGCTGGGAGTGCAGCAGACACTCAGTCCCGGCCAGTTCACAGCACAGTGCTCAATCTGCTCTTGGAGCAGGAGCAGGACACCCTCCCACCTCCCCAGAAATAGCCACACCTCTCTCCCAAACCCTGTAACACAGCAAGCCCCCAAACTACATGGGGAAAAAATTCAGTTTTCTGCTCCTTCTAATTAAGAGCACTGTAGTCATAATATTTTGCTCCATATTTGTTAAATCTATGGCAAGGCTTCGATAGGAAACAGACAAATTCATTTGAGTTAGTCAGAAAAAAACCACCGGAACAAACCACACGACTGCAACGTGCCAGAAATGAAAAACTGACTTGGGCTGTTACAGTCACAGAGTGCTGACCCCTAGAGTGACACCCCAATGCTCCTCACTCAGGTAAGAGAACTTACTGTAACATGCATTTAATGGAATAGCTGGGCACAAGGGGTTTAACCGCAGATTGAATGCAGCCTTCATTGAATTCTTACTTTGACACTATCACTTGAAATCAGTGCTACCTGCAGAAAGCGTAGTGTTGAATTTTATGTCAAAGGGAATACTGTTAAACTTTTATTTTAACAATATTTCTAGAAAGTTTGAGAAATACTACAGTGGCTTTTAAATTTAGTTTTTAAAAAGCATATTAAAATGTGATTTAACTCAGCTTCTAATAATTGCCAAGGAATAAAATTCAGATTTGTCTTTATGCTACACAGCCAGGATGTGCCATAATCTAAGAAGAATGTGGAAGCTGCAAGGTAACAGGATCTGTTCCTACACACAAATTCTATTAACCCATAATAATCAGAAGGTGAACTGCCAATGTGTTATGGTATAATATTTAGTGTGCACAGTTCTCTTGCCAGAAAACCAAGGAGTTCAACCTTTTCCTCCCATCTAAAAAAAAGTAAGGTGGAATCACCAAAAAAAAAGTGAAATGAGACTGTCATAACAAATAAAAATACACAATGGTTGAGTAAGACTGAAATTGATGTCTTGCTCTTCATTTTTCATCAAAGCAATGCCTAAAGGATCTTCAATGATTTATATACTCTGTCAAGTTACATGTTTGAATTAAGGGAGCAAGACCAAGAAGCATCTCTATTCTCACTGAAATGTCCCTTCTGAACAAGGAAGAAAAGCAGATGCCAGAAAACTTGTATTTAACATCGGCTTGAAAGATGAGTAAATCAAAACACATACCTGGAAGAAAAGAATCACATCTTGAAACACACACTTTAGCCTCAATCAAAAATCACTGTGCTAAATATCTTACCTATACTAAAAGTAGTATGATTCTGTTTCAATTTATTTACAGCTAAATAACAATCATTGCCAAAACCAGCAAGAAACTTCAGCTCACAACTAAAGCCTTTGATAACACAAGGCACAACTGAAAACATCCGTCCCAAACTCTTCTATGTAGGGCAGCTTTGGTTTAGCAGAATCCATCAATGAAATTAAATCTAATGAATTTTGGTTCCTTTATTTTGGTGGTTTTTTTCCATTATAGTAGTGGAAAGTGCATCTCCAAAATTTAAATCCTCTTGAAGGAGGGGCTAAAACAAGCCAGCAGAGCTGCTCTTATAACTCACAAGCTGCAGGACCGATGGCTATGACACCAGCCATGAATGACCAGTTTTAGATTTCAGCATTCAGGAGTGATTTAAAACACCCATCCTGTCTCACTGCTGCAGAAGCAGCCATAAGACAGGGATCAGTGAAATAGTCATCAATATTTTGAAACAGGACTTGCTGTCTGACACACATTCCGAGAGGCTGTCTCCAAGGAACTGCCAACTGGAAACCAAAATGCTTTTTATTGGGCACAGTCACACAATTCACCACTTGCAATCCCAAGACACCTGAGTCTTTTCTTCAACACAGCTTATCTTGGATCTTGGGATGCTCATGGCAATGTGACTGCCAAGTCCCCATTAGGAGCTGGTAACTGGCTATGCCTGGACCCTGACAACGTGTGAGCATTCCCCGGAAAGAGGAGATTGCAGCTTAGTCAGTCAGCATCAGAAGAGAGAAGCTTGCTGAATTCCTTCTGGCAAAAGCAAAAAGCCCCAGGCTCTGAACTGAGGGATGCTGGAGGGTGCCTGTTGTATCTGGAAAGGGCTGGAGGAGGCCATGGTGTAGGCATTCATGTCTGAGCAGTCCTGGTGGCTTTACTTTCTTGAAAGTATTTAAAGCTTGGGAACAGGCCATAAAAACCTGAAGTCAAAGTTCAAAATGGGAAGGCCACCTGTAGCAAGTGCTGGAGTGCAGCAGGTGTTTCACATCTTTCCACACCACTAAGATTCAAATTTTCCTCATGAGAATACCCTCTGAAAAAGGTGATGCATTTTCATCTCCTCTTCTGCTGACTTTGTCTTTCTCAGCCTGATTTAAGCAATGGCATCTGCACACAGATACTATGGGATATTTGAAGGACTTGACAGTGCAATTTTCACAAAAGATTAGTAAGGATCATGGGTGTTCAAGATACCTGATAACCTGCAGAGTAGTGAGAACAATCCTAGAAATCCTTGAGATCTCATCTTCAGTTCCAAAAGATTGTGTTCCAACACAGAGAAAGGAGTGACTGAAGACTTCCCAAGATGGAGATGAGGATATGGATTCCAAGTTTCACCAGAAGCAGGCTGAGAACAGACTGATTTTGCACCAGAGTGTAAGAGGACCATGCCACACTCTTGGCATCAGGGCAGTTTCACTGCTGACCATTCAGCTAGTGTCGAAGGCAGCAAGGACCAAAACCAGAGCAGTTTTTGGTGTTTTGGTGGGGCTGTTTTTTCCCCTTTTCTTTTTTCCTTTCTTCTCTTCACTACTGGAGCATTCTTGGAATGGACACTGAAGCTTGCTGACAGGCCCTCACATATCCACTGCCTTCAGATTCCTTGGACCTGTGGGATCCTAAGGAATGATGGTCAAGGAATGATGGTCCTGTCTCCTCTTCTCAGTCTCTTGACACTGAGGAAGAATGGTGCAGAAAAAATACTAAGCCCACACCATTTTCCTTGTCTGCTATATGGACCAAACTGCAAAGATGGAACAATTTCATTAACCCATGGCTCTCTGAACACCAGAAGGAGTAACTAGGTATTGTATGCCTGAACATCACGAATCATTTTCTATCCATCCAGTCACCCCTCCTCTGCAATGATCCGTGTTGTCTAATAACACCTTCAAAAAGGCTTTCAATCTTACAGGAGAATTCATTTTTTCTTTAGTTGTATGTTGAAGTAATTATATTTATTTGCACCAACTCCCACTTACTAGTTCATCTTCAGCTTCCAGCAATTGATTCTGGTGTGCCACTGCCAGACTAGACAGTCTTCTGACAAAGGACTTGGCTGAATTTTTTGAGCATCATCAACACAACCTGGGTTTTTATTTTTTCATTTTGTTTTTAAAGGGGATAGCTTACAGCTTAATAACAGGTAATAGAGTGACTGCATAAAACAAATTACCCTGGATGCAAGACAGCAAAAAGTGATGGAGAGAAACAGCCATCCTCTGAGGCACTGCAGTTTAGTCAGCCAAAGGGCCCTTTCCCGCCACCTGACAATGCAGTGCACGAACCCAAAAGCACACTTGCAGACCTCAGCTAACCTTGCTGCCTCTTTTTTGATACTCAGTCAGACATTATATTCCTCCCTTCCTCCTCTCTCCAAACATGCATGGAAATTTTAATTATAACAGGCTTGGATAAGTTAATAATCTTTATTCAAAAAAGGTATCTCTGCCTTCTGAAATGGTGCTTGGTATCCAAGATGACGTTACCAGAACTGGATGAAGTAACCTTGGATTTCTTTAACTTCTCAGTCAATCCCATTAGCACTGAAGGTTTAACACTGAAAAATCTTAGGTATATTTTAAAAGCTTTAGGACTCAGACTGTTGCATCTACTGATACTGAAAACCCACACTGTCCAATAAATAAATGTTCAGGGACAGAAAACTAAACTCCTACCACTGTGTCTTTGAAGATAATCACTGTGCCCATGGGCCCATCTCTCTGTCCTCTCAACACATCAAACCTATGTTCCATGGCAGTTATTCTGTCCTTGCTTGACTGGCATGCATGACTTCAAATTTAATGCCTGATGTTTTAAATGAATTAATTAGTTTCCTTTTTCTTATTTTAATATGAGGTACTCAAATCTTGTGTTCACAGTCTACACCACTCCTAGGGACACGTGCTCCCAAGGATTCCATGCACACACACACACTAATGAGCACACTTCCTTCAGTGAGCAGGTTTTTAAACATCAGAGACATTACGTTCACTGTGCACCAGTCCTTGAGCTACACAGATTTTCAGCCCTCACTGAAGTCTTCAGATTTCAAGGCTTGATATCACTTTAGACTTCTAAGTATTTTTTCAAGTCTGCTGACATTAAGTATGTCAAATTTAAAAAAAATCACAGTATCTTCAAAGTATGAATTTTATCAGTAAAAAAATTAGCTTACAAAACACAAAGGGAAAAGCGGAACTGCCTTAGAGTGGTATCTACCCTTGATGAAAGGAAATCCAGTTTGTGTAGCAGTGTGCCTGTAGACTTGAGTGACACACACTGATGTGGAAATCCTGAGGCAATACAACATTCCCCCACCTCTCCCCACAGCCCCTGACACCAAACAGAAGCACAAGGGCTCCCCAAGAGAGTAAAACGTGCACATTTACAGTAACCAACAGCTAAGAAAAGCCAAAGCAAAACCCTACAGAGCAGCTGGTGCAGACTACTGAGACTTCAGGTGCAACTGGACTTAGGCACCAAGTCACAACCAAATCTCGGCAGAAAGCAGAGAATCATTATCTTACAGCAAGGAGAGCAATAAAACTACTTTATATGCAAGTAATTTACAGCACCAGCCCTACTCAGTGTCTGCAGACACTACACCAGGAAGCTACAGCAAATGAGAGACACTCTTCCTTAAAAGAACACCATTAATTCCAGAGTTACTACAAATCAAATCGAGTTAACAGTGTTAGGCTGTACCTAACTTTTATATATTTTATAGAGGGAGAAGAACAAACACCAAAAACTTAGAAACACTTATGCATTTTTCACTGCAAAGCCAGCTAATGACTAGAGACTAACAACCATGGTCTAATTTCAAAACACTTTTTACTTAAGAAATATAATTAAAGTGAAAAGCTTATTTTAGATGCTTTTACAACTGATCACTTATTTTTTTCATCCTACATCTTATAAGAGGGTGTTTTAATCTTTTTTTAAAGCTCCAAAAGAAACCAATTCAAGAATTAAAGAAGATGTGCCAAGATGCCACAAAAAATATAGAGAACAAAACAGATTTCTAGGCAGTCACATTAACGACCTGCAGACAAGTTACAGGATATGTTTAACTAAAGGTTTGGGGTTTTGTGCTACCATCCAAAACAAGTAAGAACACACTGCTCCAGAAAAACAATTAGTCACACCTATTTGCATGTGACAGTATGCACTCTCAAGTCACTCAGACTTGCTATGCATCCTCTTTATCCCTCAGTCCATTACCTGAAAAGATTTGCTAAGACAAAAAGCTGGCATTAGCCATCAATGGGCAAAACTATTTCAGAGTGAAAATCATCAGCTCAGAACAATACTATGGATGTGGCCAATCAGTTTGCAACTGCTGACTGCTTCTGTCATTCCAGAACACATGGAAGAGGTACTATTACAATCAAAGTTAATAAGAAAACAAAAAAAAAAAGGACAGGGGACTGGACTCTTTATGATTCTCTAAAGGTAAATATCAAACTTTTAATAATTAATTTTAAACATACTCTTTGGATAACATAGTTGGTGAAAAATCATACTAGACAAATAACATTAGTTTCAAATATTACTAGAAAGGTAAAAAAGGACTTACAGAAGTGGTTAAAAGTCACTGACCTCTCACTAACTGTGTACATTTCACAACATCTGTGTGTGGATGTTCAATGGTAATCTCAAAACCTGAGGAGTTACAAATACATTTTAGAATTATACATTTGCATCTGTAAAATAAAAAGCAAAGCCCTTATGTTTCCCCACAGATCTAAAGTATTTGGTAAACCTTTGCACTGTAGAATAAGTAACACTATTTAAGTGCCTTTTATTCTTTACCTTTTCATACTTTTGAATGGCAGATGGTAAAACCACTTTGTAATCCATTACTAAAATATTCCTCCAGTAATCTTAAATCCTGTACACACATAACCTGGGAAATTACTATCTTTTTGAAGCTGAATATATCTGAACAATTTCTAGCAAGTTAATAAGTCAGTAAGTTAATAAGTCAGTAGAAACTGTACTGCAAACACAATGAAATATGTGTGTGCATGTGTACTTTTATTAATTGATTTCTAGCACTTAAACATGTTGCATGTATGAAAATAGAAATTAAATCCATTTGTAGATCGGTGACTTAACAAACCCTTCTTGGTTTATGACACTGTTTTAAGAACTAGGTCACTACTGTGAGCTATTTTTTGTAACAATACCCCAAGTGGTATTTAAGAATATCTGAGCGCGTCAGTGTTCTCAGGCCTCTGGCTGTAATTGTCTCTATGGTATTTTAGTCAGAAGAGTGTCTTGACACAACATCCCACTTCAAATTTGGAATCATCTGGATCCATTAAATGGCTACACTACAACTTGTGTTGTTCAGAGTCAGCACCTGCTCAATTACATAATGTTCTTCTATGGAAAGGCAAAATGGGGAAGAGCACTGGGTACAAAGCTCTTTCCAACTGCTTCAGGACACACACAGCCAGCCTACTACACCATGTTACCTTATGGGAAGAAATGTCAATGTAATTACTACTTGGAGTAAAATCTATTTGGAAGCCTACACATTTCTAACTCAAACTGTCAGAAACACCTCTTTCACAAGTACAGACACACCTTTCTTCTCCACAGTGAACACAGCAGAACTGCTAACACAAAACTGAATTCAGAAGTTATACAGGAAAACAGTTAAATTCTAGTGTACCAATAGCACATCAAAAATCCAGTTATTTGGGTCCACTAGCTCTTCATGGCAAGCTGGCTTCACAGAAGGTATTTAGAAAGACATACCTAAAGTTTGAAGCATTATTGTTTCAAGTATAACCAGCTCTTGGGCTTGTTGAAGGTATGCCTGAAACAAACAAGCAGACAGGTGAAGACACAGCAATCGATTGCCTCAGAACTTCACTCACACACTGCCTCTCTGGTACAGCACTGGCAACACAAGATACAGCACCAGTACCCACACCAGTGAGCAATGACAAGTCACAACACTTCACACTGGGGTTACTTTCTTCCACCAGTACACACACAGCCACAAATTCAGTTCCACCTGCCTGCCTTTCACAAGAAGATTAACTTAGTCTGGATTTCAGACAATCTATTCCAGTAAAGCATTTTTGGGAGGTCAGGTGGGTGCTGTAAGAATTTCAAGATGGAGCAATCTCTTCAAGTTTCATAACAAATAAGTGAGCCTTTAAGACACTGCACTAAGTAATAGAAAGACTTAAATGGTATAAAAGCAAAGGCTTTTCTTCCTAGGCTGCAGAGAGCAATATTTCAGTAAGACAATGTAACAAATCATTAGATGAAATGTCATCTTTCAAACCATGTATCTTTGAAACCATAACTTCCACCTACATCACTCTTTGTATCCAGCTGTGGCTCTTGAGGATGAAGACAGGCATTTGCTACTTTAATAACATGTTCAAGTTTCCGTGGCTGTTCTTCCACTTTTGCAGCCAAAAACAATGCCGTGGGAGACATTATCTGAAGAAGAAAAACATGTGTATTTTTAAACTTTTTACAAGCAGGACTTGAATTTTTATGGAGTCTAAACTAGCATAGAAAAGGTTTAAGAAGTTGGATTTGTGGCT
Organism: Ploceus nigricollis; assembly: GCA_013399945.1. Taxonomy (NCBI): domain Eukaryota; kingdom Metazoa; phylum Chordata; class Aves; order Passeriformes; family Ploceidae; genus Ploceus; species Ploceus nigricollis. The sequence goes on along the minus strand of VXBC01008927.1, from coordinate 1,253,461 downwards.
TTTTTTTTCAGTTTTGAAGTCATGCAAGGCAACAAAAACATAACTAGTCGTGTTTTATTTTGTAACTGATGCAATCCTCTCAGCAGCACAGGGAAGGAGCAGCATAATGTTAAATTACATTTGTGAGTAAGATGTCTGAGGTCAAACTAATTCTAGTTCAACATAAAATATTTTGGCCCAGAAGACTTAGTCACAGTAGAACAGGCTGTTTCAAGTTAAATATACTTCATGAGAAAGTTCATCCAATTTTTTGCACAGAGCGAGTCACTACACCATCTTTTCAGTAGAACAGCTGATCAAAAGTTCTGGTAGCATTTAATTCTCCCAAAGAGTGAGAAACTTTGCAGAGAACTTTAATAAAAACAGCTTGTTATAAAAACATAGGCTCTACAAGTAAAAGAAACTTTATATATACACACATATATTCTTAGGAACTTTACTATGTGCCCAGAAGTATCTGGAGAACACAGCATAAGGATCTGTAAAACACCAGTTCTATCAAATGTTAGTAAAGACTACACATCACATTTAAAGATGAAAATTTATATCAAACTCTAGGTGTCAGGTGATACTGAACTGCCACCTTATAAGACTTAGCTGTGAAGTAGAATTTTGGTGCCTGTTGTCAGCTAGAGTGACTGATGTGTGCAGACAGAAACCACAAATCACTGATGAATTAGGTTCTCTTTGCATGCAAAAGGTGCCCATGTAAATCAGGAATTAAAATGGTACTAGAAATCATCTAGACATAAGCTGATTAAAATGGTTAAAATTAAGCCAGTATAAAGCATTTATTCAGAGACTGAAATAGCTGCTTGCTGATTATTTAATTAATGCATGGTGCAAGTAGTGCAAGTATTGCATTTGTCATTCAATGCCCAAATAGAGCTAGGCAAATAGGAGGCACAGCCTAAAGTCAGATTTGCTTTTTTGCCAGTAAGCAGCCCTTTTTTATGCCAAAATGAAACATCTGGTATAAAAATTTACAATATATGCAAAACTGCAACAAACTAATTAAACATTTAAGGGATTAAATTTCAGAAGCTTTCAAATGTACTGAGAGTACTTTTTTGCATCCTTAAATCACTTTGAAATGCCTGCTTGGATCTTCAGTAAAACTTTAAAGGTGGCAGACTTGAAAATTGACACCCTGGTAAGGCAATAACCTTTGATGAGTAGAAGTGTGCCATGAGAAATCTAGCAAAAATCTCAGTCTATAAAAACCAACCACCCAAAACAAGTCACAGGGAGCAAATTCTTTTACAAGGGAGACAAGAACCCCTGTTTTCTTTTCAAGAATCTTGTAACCTAAGCCTGATGAACAAATGAAATAAAAACCCAAGGTGAAGTGTTGCTGAACAAGGCCATACTAGCACTGTCATTTAATACTTCTGATGATTCTGTAGAAGTTCCTATCCCCATTGCTTGAAGTAATGATTTGAAATTCTGGAAGGGATTTCCTTTGCCAAGGACATACTACTTGAAATATGTCTCACACTGGGAGATAAAACTTTTAAACAGTAAATATGATGGAAACACTTTCTGGAGTTCAGAAAGTGAGAGTATCAACAGCTCTGAAGTGGCAGAAAATGCAGAAGATGTCAGGCAGCACACACAGGCATAACCCAACACACACATGTCATATAAAGGTATTTTACAGAACTCAATTTTCAACAACTGCTGTGGCTGAAAACATTTCTATTTCACAGAGGCATTATTTGAACCAAGTCACTAATGACCACACAATTAAATCATCAGCAAATTCCCACTCGCTGTTACTCTGTGGCTGACTGCACCAAAGTTCTACTTCTTTCCAAAAAAGCACCATCAGGCTGACTTCATGATCTCTTCTGATTTACTAAAGCAGATCAGATCTGGCCAAGAAGTCTCCACACAACACCTGATCTCCAAGACCTTACACAAAACACGGCTCTGGAGGCTGATTAAGTCAAGCTGATTAACTGTCACATAACTCTGCTTCATCAGAAATCTGTGTACAGCCCAATTAACTATTTCCTTCAAAAAGAAGTGTTGGCTTCTGGCCAAAGAATTTCAGGTCTCTATCCTATCTAGGACAAGGGTTCTCAGAGTAGGCCATTATTTTTAGCTCCCTTGGTATTGATTCAGAAGAATAGACATCCTAGTAAAATTCCAGACTTGGCACAAATGTAGTCTTCAGTGAACACACCCTGCTAAGTGTATAACTGGCAAAGTTATTCAAATGCTTTCATTCATTGCCAATTACCAAAAATGGCAAAAAACCCAAGCAAAGTAGAACAAAAAAAGCAAAATTAAAGAAACATACTTGACAAAGCAATAGTGTATTTCCTATATATAAATATCTTAATTTGATATAAATCAAAATAATTTAGAGTAATTATATACTATGCACCCCAAATAGTCTTTGAGAAATCTTCAGAACACATGTGATATATGACATTAAATCCCACTTTATTACTAGCCAAGTCCCACAGAAATACAAAAAATCCCCAAAACATAAGAGCCTTGTTAACACAATTCAAAAGCATTACACAGCAAGTTTCATTGGGAACTGTGGTCCAAGTCCTTTTTCACTTAAAAAGTAAAAGACAGTGTAATGACAAAGGCACTCAGAAAAATCTCAGACACATCAGCAGCACGCATGTAGTTTTCTGAGATCTCCCTCTCCCTTCCAATGCCAATATTAGTACGTTTTTAGACTGATACAGTTTAGCCCAAGACATTAAGTGCTTCCAGTCTATGAGAGGGTTTTCAAGTTTGAAGACAAAGAGCTATGAGGAATTTATTTTATTACAACCAGGAGCTCACATTGCATAAAAGCAGCAAATATGTTAAATTGCACTATTAAAACCAGAACTGAAGTACCCAAAACAGCCTCCCTAGAGCTTGAAGCATATTATGAAAGTTTAAAGAACTTTGCAAAACTGCAAAGTCAACTGTTTAATACTGTGATTTGGACAAGCCACAAGGAAGGGAATGCAGAAGGACTGGAAACAAAACACCCTCCACACAACTCACCTACCTTGCACTTGAAGGAAAACAATTCCTCATGCAGCCTTCTTTAGGCTCTTCACTAAGCTCCACTGCATGTCACAAAAACCCTTTGACATCATCAAGACTATTTTCAACTGGTTGTTTGGCATTCCACATGGCATTTCTAAGGATTATATTTTAAAACTACAGCTCCCATTTGGATGCCTTACTTCTCATTGCCAGCATATGAAGGATTTTCCCCCCTTTCCGTTCTTCAAATCAGAGTTTATTGAAGAATAAGCATCTAAAAGAACTATTTGCTATATAACAATGTAACACACAAGTACTATAGAAACAGTATTTGCAGAAGAATTTTAATTTTGAAGATATTTTAAAGTATAATAGTGAGGCTAGTACTGCCTATAAAAAGCCAGCAAGCTCCCTCCCCATCCCAATATTAGCACAGACTAACTTTATACTTAGCAACCCAAGTTCCTATGCCCTGGTCAGCAATGTAGAAAGAATAATTTGTGCTGAGGAGATCCACAGTAGCTCCTGTCATTTGCACAGCCAGGGAAATTAGTAGTCAGGGCATACAATTCTGCTTCCCAGAATTGGTAAAGCAAGTTTCCACCCTCACTGGGGCACAGCAACCTTGCAAGGACTTTGCCTGCTTGACTGCAACATCCAAACCTCAATACTTTCTTCTTTGCACCTAAATGCATGTACTCTGTAGGTAATTCAGAGCAACCCATAAGTGACTTGCTAGCTCACAGTAACTTCACAAAAAAGGGGATATTTGGCCAATAAGCAGTACATTCCCAGTGAACCAAGACTACATTAACTGGTACATGCCACCCCTGTGGCTCTACAGATTGAAGATACTGTTGGGAATTCTGTTCCCTGCTCACAGATGACTCAAACTCCTGAAAGCCTGTAAAACTGTTCAGCAGTAACTTACACTGAAGAGAAAACCCATAAAATTAAGACAACAACTATTCAGTAACTGAACTTCTCTTAGAATCCCTGTTTGTTAACAATTAAGTGCATGTCACATACATGACACACATGTGTATTTGTATAACCTGGCAGTCATACAGGATGATATATGTGCAAATGCTTATTACCAGACTAAAAACATTCATCTACCAATAAAACAAGACAACACAGGCCACATTTTTTCAGCTGAAGATCATAAGGCATTCTGACTAATGGCTATCTAATTTTCTAGCCCCAGCATTCAGATTCCTTCCTGCCATGGATAAACAGCACCACATGCACACAACGAAGAAACATTAGAGATATACTGCATGTGCTGTAGGATGGCTTACCTAGGTCTTACCTTTGAGCTGCCAGTACCTGACTATTCCTTTCCAAGGGTTACTTTCTTCTTGCAGAGATGAATACTGTTACATTTTTTAGCTTGCTAAGTACTCTGGAGATTTGATATTAAGTATTTAAGAGTTCTCAGCTTCTGCTTTCTCTACAGAGGACCTAATGGATGGTTAGGGAAGATCTTAAAAAGTGACTCCATTCACTGAGACCCTCTTTACCCTAAAGAATTGTAAAAAGAAAATGCTCTTGCCCATCACCACATATACAAAGCCACTCTCTGGCCTTATGCTCATTAAGAATTACAAAAAAGAGCTCAGCAAGAATCAGTAGTACCGAGGTACAACCTGCAGTTCACTTGCCTTTAACTTTGAACATTACTACCTGAGAATTAATGAAACAGTACACTTCCCTCGCCTGTAATAGCTGTAGTTTCCATGGCATTCTGCCCTTACATAGTTTACTTGTGAATTTTAAGATTCATAATTTAATTTAAGCCATAGTTTTCATATAAAGAGCACTACATATTCAAACACTACTGCACTGCCAGTTCCAAATGACTGTCATTTACCAGCATCCAGTGAAAACCCAAACACAGCAGCCAAAGCTTCTTGCTGCCTAAATCTAGCCCAGATTACCAGCTGACAGTACAAACAGTACTCCAGCAGGTGATATAACAGGTATGAGGCTCTATATATGAACACAGCAGCTCTACACTGAGCCATCTCTCCACTCCAAGCAGCTCTAGTTTATTAAGCCCACAAGCCACTCAACAGTCCCAGAAAACTTTAGATGCCTCACCAGCTCCTCTTTCCTCAGCTCCAGCTTACTGCTAAGTGGGCAGAACAGCAGCAGGAGGGGAGAAAGAGGAACTTGTATGGATGAACACTGCAGTTCTGGTAACAAGCTGCTGGAAATTTGAGTTTAGCTCAGATTTTGCACAAAAAATAATTATATACACTTCTGAAATGTACCTACAAACAAATATGTATTTCCAGCTAAACAGGCACCAAACAAGATGCCCATTTGCTCAGCCAACAATAATGAACAAATTCATGACAGGAAGAAGAGTTGGCTCTCCTTGTGCCCCTGCTGCAGACAGTGCAAGGTTTGCAAGAGTCCAACCCTTGGTAGGTAAAGGTCTGCTCTGACCTAGACCTAACATCTGCCAGTTTTAATCTGTTTTGTCATTAAAAGATCTAAGAAAACTCATTCTTAACATTTAATGACAAACCATCATCACTATTAACTGTTCTTCCTTAAAACAAACAAACCCCAAGAACACCTGGACTATTATATTATTATTATTTTCCCACCTATCCAGCATTGGACATTGAAAAAAAAAAAACAAGCCTCACATTCCCAAGTTGTTATCTCCAGTTCCATACCTGGTACAATGTTCCTCCATAACAGCTAGCATTTTTACTGAAAAATTCTGTTCTTAACAACACATTCTGTGTTCAGAGTCAACATGTCCAGGTTATTAGGCAAAACAAGATTTACCTCAACAGATGTAAAAATTTTTCGTATCTAATATGATTTATCACACCACTTAAGATTAGACTAGCTAAAATAATTTACACTGCTTCAGGAACAGCTACATAATCCATATGGATACACACATAACCACAGTATCATTGTCAGACACACCATGCCAGAACTTCCACTGACTTCACCAAGAAAAATGTGTGTTCCTACACATTAGCCTTTCAAACTTCAGCACATAAACACCAGCCACATTTGAAACATCTAAATGTATTCTTCACACATCTGAAATGTGCTTGCTGATGGTGCCTATTTATTTTTTTTTATTTCGATGGCAGATGATAAAATCTAACTGCTACTAGTTTAAGTAATCCAAAGTTGAAAACAAGTATCATTACTGCTTCTAAACCATTGATAAGAAGCTAGAATTCCTAAAAACAAATCACACTTCACACTCCTGTATGTAACACTTCTCAGTCAAAACTGCCAAAATTATGGGCATGCTATTACCAAACATAAAATCATACTTACATTTCGATTAAATTTTGTGAAGGAATGATGCATATAAAACCTGTGCATGTAAACAATTGCAGTATTTATGGTAAGCTGAGATCTGGAAGATTAAATGAAGGAAACACTACATATTAAGAAAATTGTCTACAAGAGCTGAAAGCGATGCGCTTTCCATATCAATCACTGCTCTTAACATATTGTCTCCAGCCGAAAACGGATTAGGGACATGACACTTCAGAACTTAACTGATATTAACACATCCTTAACTGATATTAACATGTATCGTTCCCATCTGTTTCGCAGACCATGTGGAGATTCCTACGCCAGGCTCCCCACAGTCACCCACGGAATGAAAACTCCTCAATGGGCGACATACACTGAAACACTCTCTCAAGTGCTTTTGTTTTGCTCCAGTTCAACTATTTCAGTCAGGGATTTGAGGGTTTGGCCTTGCTTTGATCAATTTTTTTTTTCCCTTTTAAAAATCACATTAAAGAATGGCTAAGGAGGAGTTGCCCGTTTCGGGGAAAACGGCAACTCGGATTTACTTTAGAAAAGCCCCAGCAAGCAGCTACGGCCACAACCACGGCTGGGAGGGCAGGTGGGAAGCCGAGTCCCTCACCGCCGACAAAGAGCGCGGCGCGGGGGCTTCGCCAGGCTCCTCCTCCCATTCTGTGCCTCCAGGCCACGGCTCCATCCCGCGGGAGCGCCGGCCGGGGCTGCGGAGCAGCGGGAAGGCTCCCGGGGAGAGCTCCCACACGAGGAAAAATGTCTCCCGCCGCCCCTCCACACGCGGCCCCCGCCGCCCTCACGCCCGTCCCCGCTCGGATACACGTTGAGGCGCTGGCCCATGTCTTGGATGAGGTTGGCCGCCTGCTGCCGGTACGAGAGTTCCTTGTCGGCCTCCACGCCGCAGCGCCGCGAGGGCGTGTTCTCCAGCTGCTCGCGGCTGAAGAACCAGCGCGACGCGGCCGAGGAGCCGCCGCCGCCCCGCGCTGCGGACCCTGCGGAGCCCGCTCCCACCGCCGCCATGACACCTCCTCCTCCTCCGGCGCCTCCTCCCGCCGCCTCCATCGCGGCTCTCGCGAGAGCTCCCGGNCTCGCGAGGGCCCCCGGCCCCGCGCGCGCCCTCCGCCATAGAGTCTCGCGGCGGGGCGGCCGCGCGGGGTCACGTGGGCTGCAGGGGCTGAGGGAGCGGCCATGGCCGCCGCGGGATGAGGGGCGGGAGGGGATGGAACCGCGGAGCCATGGAGCCTGGAAGGGATCTTTGAGGTCATCCAGTCCGCCCGTCACCCAGCACCGCCACTGTAACCCCTCTAAACCAGTGAACCCCATCGCCCAGTGCCCGCGTGTAACACCTTGAACGCCTCCAGGGATGCTCACTCCACCACTTCCCTGTAATACTTATCCCATTGCCTGACCATCCTTTAACTGCATGTCTATTTCATACGATAGTCCAAATATTTAATCTCTGTCTGGATACCTTTATGCTTTGTAAAGTGAAAAACATAGAAAATGTTAGAAGCAAGTATTCCTTTTTTAATGCAAGCAAATCACAGCACAGCCTACTTGGAGGAAGGGAGGAAGGAAGGAAGGAAGGAAGGAAGGAAGGAAGGAAGGAAGGAAGGAAGGATGGATTTGGAATGCACAACTAGTTCCTAGAAAATTCCTGTCTGCTGGTAATATCAGCTTCTGGACACTTGAGAAATGCACAAGAAAATGATGAATTATTATGAATTGTGTCATTGCAGATGAGCAGCTCCAGCATGTCAGTGATGCTCCTGCAGCGTGCAGGTTGTTCTCACTGGGCACTCTGTGTTCAGTGATGGAATTCCAGCTGTGGTTTGAATTTATGGATTCAGGGTTCAAAGGTTTAAATACCTTTTTGCACACTTTTAAGCGTGCAAAAAGGTATTTAAAGTTCAGATCACCATGCATGAAGAGCTAAGAGCTCCGAGAGCCCTGCTCACGTTCAGTACATGGCACTGCCAGTCTGCAGTGGTTTTGTTCACCTGAAGTTACATCACAATGAGTTCTTTTACAACTTCAGTGCCAATTTTATACAAGTAGTTTTAATCTTAGAACTAGACCCGACAGAATAGTGATGAAATATACAGATGTATATAATGCAGCACAGGCATGAATTACTTGCCTGATCTTCCCAAATGTGTATCTTCTTTAAGATCCTGCCATGCGCAGAGGAAATTTAACCTCAAAGACTTCTCATGTAATTAGCTGATCTTGGACTTCATATTTGTGTGTCTGTAACAATCAAGGTACAATGTTTTACCTCATTGTTTAAATCACAGTGTAAAGCTCATGGAGTTTGGGTGTTCAACTTAGATTCTTTATTCCTGCAGTAATTGGTGGAGGATTATTAAGAATGTTCTCATCTGACTGCAATTAGAATTTTACATTAGGTTCGTTAATGAAATGAAAAGATGGAGGGAAGATTTTATATATATATATGTATCCCTGTCTTAAAAATCTTAACATATCAAGAATAGGTAGAATATCATTAAATAATGACAGTGCATAATGAATATGATTTATGCAGGGTATGCACATTAATTAACTCTCATGCAGGGTACTGCAATCACCCATTTAGTCACAGGTTAAAGTAATTAAATACTGTTCTTGCTATTGGAGAGGTTCCAGACCTTGGTCTCCAAAGATGTGACATTGCATTTTCATTAACTTAACTAGTTTCATTCATAAAAAACTGAAGAATTAATCCAATTAAAATGCATTGGAGGAATCACAATGTATTTTCCTCTTAAAACTATTTAAACATCTGTGAGAATCATGTATACTGAAGGGAAATATGAGAATGAAATTGCCTTTTGACTTTGAAATTTAATTTAAACTATCTGGTTGAAAAATCATACATACTGAAAACTCAATGCCTGCATGTGGATATTTAAATAAAAAAGGTCAACACAAGTCTCGTGAACCTGAGGACAATAAATATTGTTAAAGCTATTTTCTGGCTCCTCTTTTCCTCTTACATAAAAAATTGATATTCTAAATCTCTGAGCTGCTGACTAATTCAGCTCCAACTACTTCACAAGCCTTTTTTTTTTTTTTTGGGTGGGTTGGACACTGTAAAGAAGGACAGAGCTTTCTTTGTTGTCCAGCGGAGGCTGGGATCAGCAGGAATTGCTGATGTTCAGCATCCTTCAGGTTCAGCGTGTGACAGCTATGGCCAGAGCTAAAAACAACTTCTCAGCTTCTGTCTAATACTGTTTTGCCTGGAATGTTCCAAGACTGAGCAGAGGAATGGTGACACCACACGAAGGCAGCCAATGTTCCCACAAGAACAAAGACTGTAAGTGCTAATCCGCGTTTTTCTGACTGCTACACAATTCTCCTGGGAGGAGGATGCCTGTGCACTCACTGGATAATAATGAAAACCTGTTTCAATCAGTAGTCTATAAAACAAACCACCTTTCCATTCCTATAGCAGGACTCAAGCTAGGGAGAGCATTAGCACTTCAACATTTAAACTATTCAGCCTTACTTTTAGGAAGCATTTTGTAAGGAATAGAAAAATAACCCATACTGTTGCCAAACACAGCCTTTTATTGTGACAGTGACAGTGACACACCAAGTATTACCCACACAAATACATTATTTCTGCACCTACAACCATATTGTTCAAATTGTTTCTGATGAATAAGTTCCCATTGCTGTAGATGGCAGCTAATATGTAAAGTCCCCACACAGACCTTTTCTATCCTGTCACAACATTGACAAAGCACAAGTGCACCTGCAGTGCTGAGCTGAGTGTAGTGGGCTGCATTTTCCACCAGTGGATAAAAGCAAATGTTGCCTTTTATTGGGCATCAACATTGTTTAAATTCTGTTTTAATATTCTTTCAAATTCTGTTTGGCCGTGATAACAAAGACAGAAATGTAGTGGGTATATAATTTTCTTAGCTCTTTCCTTCCTGGAAATTAAATCCTAATAATGTGGCATTGATTATAATTCAGAGATTCTTATTATAACTGCAAAAGATGAAATCTCTCCTTTTTTATGAAAGCAGGGATTTCAGAATTGTTTAAAAACAGCCTAAATCCTCAGGCAACACCTGTGCATACTAATTTCCAGTACCCTTGCTTTTGCTTTGGAAATAACAGGAGACTGTCAGATAATTGTCAATTTTATTTTTCATGTGTACAATTGCACATGCCAATAGAAATACAGGGATATTATTTCTGAAGTTAGCTGCTTTAGTACTTCATAATTATTCAAATTGTTTTCTGCTAAGACCCAAAAATTCCAGAGCATTTCCAGCCTTGAGTTTATCCTGTAAAAACAAAACACATACATATGTTTGTGCTTAGCTCATATTTAACTCAAATGGTTTTACTTGTGCTTTAAAAGGAGCTGCTGCAAAGAGACTGAAGGGTCTCTTCCAGTCTTTGCAGAAATCAGTGTACTATACTGATTTTTCAGTGTTTTATCTCATGTCTCAAGCAGAGACTTAAAAAGGAGGGAAAACACCTCAAATGTAAAAATCATACCTTCAGTTTATAGTCAAAATCATCCATTGAATCAATCAATTTTCCAGGTTCCAGTTCCCCAAGTGGAAAAGGGTAATCTGTCCCCAAAATAACTTTGTCCTGGTAATAAAAAAGAATTGTACATTTTGTAGTAACATTAAACAATAGAGTTTAAATAATATGGATATTAATACGCACAATATTATAGTAATATTACCATTATATTTTTAACTAATAAATTTTAATTTTTATAGATTTAAATTTATTTTTAATTAACATTAAACAATAAAGCACATGCTTTCTGGAATGTATAATGAAGTACAAGAAATTAGATGTATATATTGGATTGATTAATTATGAAAGTGAATATGAAGATCATAACTTCCACTAGGAAAAGAACAAAGCTTGAAAACAATTACTCAAGATTTTTTTGGATGAATTTTATTTGGAAAAAAATGGCAGGTTATTTATTAATCATTTTTGTGGTATCTAACTGAAGTTATGGTATTTTAATTCTCATAAGCAGGAAGTTGAAAATGCAAATCCCAGGCTTGAGGTGTGAGTGTCTATTGCTTGGGTGAATAAAACACAGTTAGAACTTGTTATAATGTTTGAATTCTGTTAGCAGAGTTCAATACTGAAATAGGGTGAAGAAAACACCCTTCAGTTATTTTCTGAAATGGTTTCCTTTTCTTACTTGTCAAATGCTTTTTAAAAAAAAAAATTTTTAAAACACATTTCCTACTTAGACTGATTTTCTGTACTGTGGTGCTGGTTTGAAAGGTCACAGCCCCTGCAAGTGGTCTGCCTAAACTCAGTGATTAATCTTGGTTAAGTGTTGTCATAATTAAATGGCCAATAAAGGATACACAGAATTCTTCCTTCTGAGTTCTGACTTACTCATTCCATGCTCTGCACTGGTGTGTGGAGTACATAATGTGTTTGAGACTTTTGGTTACGTTTCTTTAAGAATCTCAGGAAGTTCTCCACCAAACTCAAAAAAGATGGTTGGATTTGCAGTCCTGAATTTGAAATTTTTGGCTAAATACACCCATGCAAATTTAAAATTATCAATTGGTGAGAAGAACGTGCAATAAGAAATACAAAACAACAAAAACTATCTTCTTTGTGCTACTTTAAAAGATGTAATAATGGCAATGGGGTACTACTGAAAACATGATACAGTGTAAAATTACTACAAATACTTAAATTTTAAAAAAAGTATTTAATTTAATTTAATTTAATTTAATTTAATTTAATTTAACTGATATTCAACTTCAGATAACAAGACCTAAATCTCATTTACAAAATTTCATATATTTCTGGAAGTCTGCAGCTTTTTTAAAATGTCACTGTCTTTGGCTGGGACTGGATATTAACTGTGGGTTTGAAACACGTACCTGAAAATATGGATGACATAATATGATTTGTTTCTGAAAGCAAGTCAGTGAGAAGAAAATTCAATAAAAATCTGTGTGCAACATCCCTTGTTATCAGAGATGAAAAGAAGCAAGCAGATCCTCAATAGGACCACATTGTTACAGGCTCATTTTCTCTCTGGAATGATATTTCCCCATTTTATCAGCCTTGGAGAGGGCATACTGCCAATTCTCTTGATTTTATCAAAAGTCTGTTTTCCTTTACGCTTCATCTCCTGCAGACAGGAGTATTTGAAAAAAACAGAGTTTTCATTAAAAATGTATTTTTTAAAATGTCTCATGGATTTGAAATCGAAATGATGAATTTTGGACACTTGTTATAATGTTTGAACTCTGTTACCAGAGTTCAATACTGAAATAGGGTGAAGAAAACACCCTTCAGTTATTTTCTGAAATGGTTTGTTTTTCTTTTTGTCAAATGCTTTTTAAAAATTTTTTTAATCTCCACTAGATGTCACCAAAAAGTCTCTGAAAGAACCTACAAAAACCTTCGCCCAAAATCTAAACAGAAGAGACACATTCTATTGTTCTCTCCTATGTTCTGTCCTGTGTTCTAATTTATAATAGAAGAATTAACATAAGATTAACATAGGAAAATTTATATCCTCTAATAAATCTAGTTCTGAGCATAGACTAAACAAAATAGGTTTGTATGTGTGTGTACTTTTAAGCACCTAAATATATTCTTTTATTTATAATATTCAATACCAAGATGCTTTATTCAGATAAGAAAAACAAATGTCATGTATTTTATGATTTAAAAAACAACTAAAAAACATACCAGGTTTATATGAGAAAGTGGTCTTTTAAGTAAAAGAGAACGAAACATAGAATTTGTCCATCTGTTTACTAGGGAAGGTCATGTAAGACAGGAAGGTTTGTATATTCTTATTTACATCTCCTACATACTAAACCAGAAATAAATCCCACATCCTTGCTGCAATAATACATATTTTTCTTTTCCTCTCTATGTAGATATATTTTTCCCGTCTGTTTGAAAGTATTTCACAGCTAATCATGGAATCTATTCATTAGTAGTAAAATTAAGAACTGTTAATCAGCAAGAAAAATTTAGAAGCTGCATTCTTGCTGTGCTCCCAGTGATCTTGGGCTGTTCATTTGTACCCTCTGAGCATCAGTTTTGTACCCATCTATAAAATGGGGGTTGCAACACCTGTCTTTAGCAACCAGCTTCAGAGGAGTGCTGTGAAGCCTCTGCAGAGAATAATGCTCCTAGCATAAGGGAAGTACTGTTATATTATTCCAAACCATATCAACAAAGTCAGTTTTCCCTAGAAGACTTGGAGGTCATTTCCTTAATTAGCACATCTCTCCTATTAGAGAGGTATATGGGGCTAATGATTAACCTCAGTGGACCCTGCTACTCAGCACAAATTTTTTCACAGTAATAAGGGCCTAAATCTGAAAATGAATCTCAGAAAGTTTTAAGCATGACTTCACCCTCTTACATAAGGAAAAATTGTATTTGCCTTGAATTTCACCTTCTTTCCTACTGCCATGATACATCTGAAAAAAAGTCCAGAACGCTGTAGTCAGTTCTGCTCCAACTTCTGGCCAGAGGATGCTTTGCCTTTGGATGATGACTCTGGAAGAATCACCATGGGGAAGTTTTTGCAGAGATGCACTGAATCATTTAATCCCATGTCAACCCAGTTCTTCACTTTTTATATCCAGCAACGTTGGGGATTTTGTGTTTATTTGTATTCACCTCAGGCTACCTCATCATGAGGGGAGCGAAGGACTGCAGCGATTCTGCACTCTTACAAAATTCTTTCTCAGGAGTGTGTATTTCTGCTTCCATCCCCAATTAACCTGCACCCCAAACTAAGAAGGGATGAGATTAAATGGACACGACTCATCACAGCTGTCAGTGGATTTTAACTTTGACCAGCTCAAGGCCAGCACGCCACGCGCTGGTGCCAGGCAGTGGCTGTTCCCCAGGGACCCAAAGCCATGTCCAAGCACATCTTCCCTCACACTGATCCCTTCCTGCAGAGCTCTGAGCTGTTCTCTGGAGACCTGGCCTATTTCAAACCTCCAGCTCACGAAGTTACAGTGTCAGCCTCAAGACTCCATCACATTGTTTTTAGCCCAGCATTTATTAATCTTATATGTGTTACTCTGCCAACACATGTCTGCACTGAAAGCGCTGAGATATTTTGTGTTTCTTTAAGCATTTGACTCATGAAAGGGCGTTATGTGAGAATGTCAACTTTCCTTAGAAAAAGAGGGAACTTTTTAATCTTCATGGTTATAAAGTTTGAAATCGTGATGTGAATGTTTTTGTTTTCAAGGACAAGATGCCTTAGGCTACTGAAAAGAGAAAGAAAGTTCTCCTGAGTGTAAAAAACATGTTTTTGGTATCTGACTCATGACTTTTCAGAACTGGGATTGCACCTGATGTCACACTGTTTGAGCTCAAAATACTCAGAGGAGAATTAAAGAAGACACCAACATCCTCTGTACTATGGTGGCCAAATTTATTGCGTTAAGACTCTTGATAGTGTTAACAAAATAAATAAGACACCAGGGAGGCTAATGCTGAGTGACTTTTAGATTATCAAATTACAGTCCATAATCTCTCTCTCCTCAAAATTCCAGTTGCAAAGACTAATCACAATTAAGGACCAGAGTCTATGTGTAGCTTCTTAGGATGAAAAGTAGAGAAATTAAAGTGTGGTGCAAAGACAGCAGCTTTCCCACAACAGCAATAGTTTAGAGCAGCCTTGAGATGCAAAACTTATGACTAAAGCAGAAGTGCCCTGAGACTTGTGTGCTACACAAATTCAGACAGAAAAAAACTTCAATTCTTCAGCAATGGATTCAGCATCCTGTTGTACTCTCCCTCCTGCTTTGCTCTTGACATCTACAGATCAGCTTAACAGATTCACATCACAAAAAGGATCTGTGGTCTCAGCCAGCCTGAGTCACACAGCTGCTAATTTACCAAGGTCTTTCTAACAATGGCAAAACGTCTCCCAACATTTTAAAATGGGTAAAAGGAAACAAGTGAGTGATCTTTTCTCCTTGCACTGGCAATTTAAAATTCAAGGGCTAGACTCATCTAGCTATTGTGTACTAGAACTGCATGTACAATAAAAATATACTTAGAATGAACATGGTCTGGATTTGGGGAGATTTCTCAGAAAAGGAGGTAACAGAGGCAAGTGTTGAACTGTTACTCCATGAGCTTTTGGGTGTCTTGTAGAATGGATGTGCACATCACACAGAGTAAAATTTTAAAATCTATTGTTAAAAACCACCTTCAAGCCACTTGCTTTAAGATACAGTTAGATTCAAAAGATAATGCGTATCAAAAACTACCAGGTTGTGGACCATGATTTGTTTGCTGTTTAGAGGTTGGCAACAGAAATTGAAAGAAATCAGTATTGGGCAGGAGGCCTAGTATTTTATTAGTAACCCATCTGGTGCCTAAAATTAATCCCTGGCACAGAGATGGCAAATGCCACCTGAGTTAATACCCACTGATGTTATCAGAACTTTCCAGTACTAACAGCTTATTCCAGATCTTTTTTGAGTAAATTGACCCGGGTTTTATCTTACTTGTTTCTAATGGAAATAGGCTCCATGGCAGGATTTTTGCACATTTTATGGGGCTCCTTCCATAAATCTATTTTTGGTTTAGAGTGGTTTAACCAAAAACAAAAAGATGTTGTGTCTACTCCTTAGAGCTGCAGTGTTACTGTATTGTACAAACATATACGTGTCACAAAAGTTTCCATACTATTGTTTCAAGCTGTAGTTGTGCTGTCACATGGTTGATTTTCCATGAATCTTCAAATGCAGTTCTCCTAAAAGGCACAAGTCCTGCAGGGGACCTGCAGGCAAAACTCCAGTTACAAAGCTACAGTCTTCAGGTGCAGCATGAACTGAAAACCCACAGATTTTAAAGTGTGATACCTGAGCTCAGAGTACCACAATAAAGAAGGCAATTGTGCTGCATTGCTATTTTTGTCTGGCCTAGGCAAGTCACTTCTGTACCAGTTCTAGAGCAGATTTATTGCCGTAACCTGTCCAGACTATTAGAAATGGGAAATCAAAAGATTGGTTTTGTAGAAAAAAGCCCCAGTCAGCTGAGTGGTGTTTGTGAACTTGGTCATACAGGAGGCCCTGATGACAGCAAGAGCCCCATACCATGTGAGTCTAGACACTGATGTACAGGAAACAGGACTGCAGCTGTTGAGACAAGAAAATCCCTGTCAGAGCTTGCATTTCTGATTTGACATCTGGGAGGTACCTGCCTCTGGCTGCAGATGCTGAGGTGCAGAGATCAAGGCACAAAGATAGGTATCTTGTTGATTTGCAGCGATCCATTGGAAGCTGGCATGAGGGATACCATCTTCAATCCCTTCCTGAGCATTTACTAAATGAGAAGGGATTATTTGAATGTTTTAACATTTTTCTGTCCCATGCTGTACCTCATTTAAATGGTTTGCTAAACTACAAAGATTTCTTTACAAACAACTAAAATACTTCTGCAAACCTATAATGTTTAATTGTCTCTCTGAGATACTCACAAAAGCTTTCCTTATTACTGATTTTTTTTCTGTCTATAACTTCCCAAGTGGAAATACAATTTGATTTCTTCAAGCATGCACTTGAATTTGAAAATTAAGCCATTTGAAAACCAGACTCCAAATTGAAGTAGTCTTTGCTTGAAGTCCCATCCTGAACAAGCTCAGAGAAGGATGAAACTAAGGTTGAAAGTGCATGATTTCCTGGATTAAGCCCACCATTTGAATAAATCCATATGGTAAAAGCATTATCAACATGGCAGAAGCCCATCAATTTATTTCACTGGGTGACATTGTCTTCTTCCTGCATTCTTCTTCTCTTCTCCTTTTGGTATTTCCTGGAAAATTAACTGAAGAATGACTCACCCACTTCTGGAAGCACTAAAACTCACCTCTCCTATTACACTTGTTAGCAGCCTTAGCGCCCCACAGTCGTGGACAAGAGAGTCTGTGTAAAATGAGCCAAGGTATTTTCTTGGATCCACCTTATTATCCACGGCACACAAATCAGGGCGCACGTTGAATCCATGGGAGACTCGACCCACTGTGTATGGAAAAGCTCCACCTGCAAGAAGGAATTTTTAATAACTTTTAATAAGTTAAAAATATGTAACAGGAAAAAAGCCACCTTATCACCAAAGATCTAAGTTTCCTGTCAGCTCTTTAGAAAGAAAGTGCTTTGCACCAGTGGTTTTTTATTCATTTACCTTCATTAGCTTCTTTCTCTATTTTTCTCACTTCTTCACTACTGTGATGCCCAAATTCCTCCTGCTGCTTCCTTGTCCCTTTCCTTAAACCACCTGCTGCCTCCCCTTCCTTTTTGTTTCCCCTTAACTGTTGTACCAGTTCAAGCCCTGCAGGCTAGAGTGTTCATAAAAGCAGCTGATCTGTCAGACTGTCTTCTTTGGGGTGACAGTGCTCAGCTGGTGGCAGGCTTCACGTGGTGACCCCATTAGCTGAGATACCAGAAAATACAACTGTACCATGCTCAGCCAAAGAACAGGAGTTTCACATGGCACACTACTCACCTCCATGTGCAAAGCAAACTTTCAGCTTAGGGAATTTTTCAAAAATTCCTCCCATAATCATGGAGCAAATGGCCATGGTTGTCTCTGTTGGCATGCCTAAGGAGAAAAACATCTTAATTGTATAAGAGCTTTACTTTTTAAACTTCCTATTTGATTTTTAAATGTTATTTCAATTTTCTTCCATTAGCCTTGAGTCAACTGAAAAAGTAATAGTTGCAGGGCAGCTGCCAAAGGTCATGCATTATTTCTACTGGAGGGACACAGAGTTGAACTCTAATTAACTGGAAGGAAGACACAGGCCTGGAAGTGAAGGTGTTCTGAATTCTAAGTCCAGTTTTTACTCCATGCCACTAGGACAGATGATAGGGTGGGTATGTCCTGAAATACCCTGTACAGGCCTGATTCCCATTATCCTTGCTCAGAGACAAGTCTGGAGTATGTCAGGGTGTCTTCTCACCTCTGTTTGTGGGCTTCCTTTGTGTGGAAAGTGGAGCAGATATGTTAATGGATATTTCAACATAGATTTGGGGTTTGGTTACCACATGATGCCAAATCCTACAGTAAACTAACCTGTCTCTCTCTTTGCTCCTGGCTGAGCAGGATGCCCAGTTAGGAAGAAACATTAATTTAAGATCTTACAGCAGGCCTCAGCTTCTGATCACACCAACATATTTAGAATAATCTGATCACAACCAACATATTTAGAATAATCTGATCACACCCAACATATTTAGAATATCATGCCATTTTAAACACCCAACTTCAGACATGCAGCTTGAAATCAGGAACTGAGTTCCCCTCATTTATGGGGGAAACAACAACCTTTAACCAGCTAAAAAGGTTATTTTTATTAATGTTTTACTATACGCTCAGATGCAAAGCATTATTAGGCTTAGTAAGAAAATATTCTATTTTCACTTGGTTAAGTAAATGAAATAATTTTATTTTCTTCTTAAATCTGTGTTGTTAAGCCTGACCTGAATAAGACTAACTTATTGATAAATTTTCAAAATAATGCACTGGTGATTGGGACAGCAAGATTTTCCAAGCAGAATGTGTATGATATGTGTGTTGTGTATGTTTTTCAGAACTGGTGGCAGTGCAAAACCATGCAAAACAAACCAACACAGAACAAAATACATGAGGGCAGAATTAGGTCTAAACATCTCTGGGTAGCAGAATAACCCTGCTCCTGTTATTCAGTGGTATGATTTACCTATGAAATGGGGAAAAATGGAAACTAGATAGTATGCCACATCTACTGAAAGCTTTCAAAGTACATGTTGTTTCAGCTACAGCTGATGTAAAGTTAGATTTATTTCCTCTCTGATCAACCTCTTTCTAAGAAATAACCCAAGAAATTCTAGGAAATAATGTTTGGTTTTTCTTACTCCTTCATTTACTCCTGTTATTTTTGAGGAGCTCGTTTCTGAGTTGATTCACATCTTCCTTGTTATCTGCTCTTTGTATTTAGGGCAAAAGAGAATACTATATTCTGTTGCTAGTCTGAATAATTTTAATTCTAAGTACTTAAAAGAAAAGCTAAACAAGCTTAGAAGCAAATGACTGCTGAGTTTACACAACAGAATTAATCATAATAGATTAAAAAAAAAGAAAGTTTGACAGAAAAATGATGTAATTTTCTCTGTACTTGTACTTTACTTGGCAGCAATCTCCTGGGCATAATCCAGTTCATAAATATAGGTTAAGCAAAGTAAATATATACTTACCTATTAGCCAGGGAAACCAATATTTGGACATCCTTCCATCTACCTGCATGTCCCAGGGATGCACAAAGAGACAGCAATTTAATTTCTCAGCAGCCTGCAGCAAAAAGAAAAAGTCTGAATCTTGACTAATCATAGCAAAATGCACCTTAGATCTTAGTCATGCTTTTCAATGACCTGCAAATCTGTACTGAGCAGTAGTACTAGTAATGAAAATAGGCCCACAAGTAAGAACTAAAAGCAATAGTTGGCTATATTTACTCCTCTGGGCTGTATTCTGAAGTCCTCACTCATTTTCACAGCTCTTCCTGTGACTACAGGACTGGAAGCATAGATGATAACATCTCTTTAGTGAACCAAGTGTTTCTCAGAATAATGCAGTATAAAAATGCTTTTCCAGCTATGTTTTTCAGCCATCCTGTAGTATAAAATCTGTTCAGGCAAACGTTCTTTTGGTTTCATTACACATATGAGAATGAATTCCCATATTGTCCTATAGAATCATTTGAGGATGGTTTTGCAGAATTGTTCCAGCTGCATTCAGAAATTTTCATTGAGTTGCACTACATTTGTCCCCTTTGACCCTCTGCCTTGCTTAAAAAATTTAAAATATTCCTAATCCTTCCTAAGAGTTCAAAATCTGGCTGTATACTGATCAATAATCCATCTCTACCCAAGTACGGTAATTTTTCCAAAACTACTGACATCTTTGGAAAGGAAAACAGAAGACTAGTGTTGGATGCTGACTCTGACTGTAATTTAAGTGTGTGCTTAAATTTAAATACACAGTCATCAGAGTCATTCATATGCTTAACCAGGATTTAACAGCTCGTTTTGTCAGATGTATTTCTGGACATGCTCTTGTTGCTAAGGAGATTATCACACATTTGAAAAATTTGGGTTTATTTACTCATACATGCATAAATAAAAGCTGCAACTTCTGGATCGTGGAGGACAATTGACATCTACATTTGTAGCTATAAATAGCAATTCAATAACTGGCCTGGTAGTTTGGCAAAGTTCATTATCCAATATGGCTTAATTTCATAACCTATATTATCCAGAGATGTTTCTAAAAATGAAAGGGGTTACTTCCTACACGTGTGAAACATAAGGTGAAGGATGTACAGTATACAGTATACAGAGAGATCCCAGAACAAGAGAGGGATCTCAGTAGCAGAGACATGGAGTTACTGGAGAGAGTTCCAAGATGATGAAGGGACTGAGCATCTTTCCTGTGAGGAAATGCTGAGAGAACTGGGACTGTTTGTCCCCTAGAAGAAAAGGTTCAGCGGAGATCAGGAAATTTCAGCTTGCCCAGAGGGATTGTGGAGTTTCCATCCTTGGAGATATTTAAAAGCCACCTGGGCATGGTCCCGGGATCTGGCTGTAGATAGCCCTGCTTGAGTAGGGGCTTGGTCCAGGTGACCCCCAGAGGCCCCTCCTAACCTCAGCCACGCTGTGATTCCATAAATGTGGGCATCTCCAAGAGCAGATGTTGATATCTGACTGTATATGGCCATAAAAACAAGTAGTCCAGGTGCTGCACCAGCAGAGTTTTTGAATAAATTGAGCATCCTGCAAAACAGCCTCTGTGAATCAATTCCAGGCTGACAGCTCTAATAACTTGAGAAACAGATTCAGAATGGACATGGATTAAACCCCTAATTTAGACAAATGACCACCCTCATCTGGACCTCAGGCTATTTAAAAAATGCTATCTATTAATTTATTTGATAATCAATACATTCAGTTTGGAAACTTTGGTCCTGTTTACATAGTTCTGTGTGGTACTTTGCTGCTATAGGTATCTCTGATAATCTTAGGGGGGTTTATCAGTTATTTCAATAGGATTGGATACAGTAACTTGAACTCAAATGCAAGCAGTGCAGAAATGCTTTATTTGATACTGCACTTATCCTCACAAATGAAGAAGGCAGATCTACAGTGAGAACTCATATAATAAAACAAAATTTGTTATTCATTATTATAAAATATGTTTCAGAATATGTTGTATCATTGCCATTATAGCCTATAAAGAATTATCATTTACAACTAAAGCTGTCTCTCTGACCACTAAGCAGATTAGAAGGCTCAAATGATGACTCAATGTGCTCCAAGAATTTTTAGACAGATTTCCATATCACAGAATTCCCCCAAAGGGAAAGCAACAGCTACTCACAGCATAAATATCATACAGCTCTGGGGCATTCAGGTCCCACTCATTGACATGAGATCCAATCTGCACTCCAGGAAATCCAAGTTCATTCACACAGCGGTGCATTTCCTTCACAGCCAGCTCTGGAGCTTGCAGAGGTAACGTGCCCAACCCAATAAACCTCTTGGGGTACTTCTTTACTGTAGCAGCTAAGTCATTATTTAATATCTGGGCAAGATCTAAAGTATCCTGAGGTTTGGCCTGGTAAGATATGAAGCAGAGCAGTACATTTAAATATAGTTCTGAAATGTTATCACCTTTGGAAGTTATTGGATAAATGTCATTGCAAACAACTGGTAGGGTTTGAACCCAAATTTGCTTTACAGTTCTGAATAGCTGGAAACCAGTAGGGCTAAATTCTGCCTCACTTTAAAACCTCTGGGTGCAGTTCTGCTTTTTCTCTTGAATATTTTATCAACTGCTGTTGCCTTTACTGCTCAGGATGAGTGTAATAAAGCCCAGGTTGCTAATGCACATAAGTACCTGGTCTTTTGTGTAAAGCAGTCCCCTGGCTTTGTTTATCCCCATGCAAAAACCTCAGTATACAATTTTTATACATAGCAATGAATATTTACTCTGCTATTACTGGAGCTGAAGAAATAAAAATAAGAAATGGGAAATGCTGGAACATGCGAATTCTACAGAGAAAGCTTGAGCAAACTTCTCTAACATTTAGAAGGAAATAACATCCATAATTCTAATAAGGAAGTGCAATATCCATGCAATCAATCTCTGTTTTTCCCCCCCAATACATATTTAATGGAAAATATTCCCTTAGATACAAGAATAAAATTTTGAAGAGATGTTACTAACTAGAAATTCTGAATATCAATGCTATTTCTTATATGTGGGCTTAACACAATGGTTCTAAATGCACAAATCCATTTACATATAAGCATCCTGACCTGTGCACATTGCTAAATAGTCACATTCAGAATGTATTTAGAACAGCATTTTGCTGTGATTTATCTCCTCAGCCTGTCTTTATTTCTTTGAAGCATTCAAGATCACCACGTGGGGAATATAGGAGCTTAAATTTGCTCCTGAATTTTAAGATTCAAAGCATTCTAACAAAACATATCACAATTAAAAGAAAGTGGGACAAGGCCACAAATACATCCTTTATGTCTTTTTTTTTCCCCCTGAGAAAGTACTGATTGATGTCTAGCTTTCATGGAATGTGTACATATATGTCTGCCTGCTAACCATGGATTCATGTTGGATGTATTTTTTCTCTCCATTTCCAGCTGCCCCCATAAGGCTCCCAGAAGAAATTCCGTTGTTGTTTCATCTTTTCTCTCTGTGTGTGCTCTGGTGTGGAGCTTTGCCAGGACATCCTGCAGACATCTTCTCATACCTGCACTCCTTTTTTGCCTTTTCATTTTCACAGCAGAACAATTCTAGTGACTACTTCAATTTGGAGGAAGATGCTTTTGTATTTTAAAAATGCTGCTAGATATGAATTACAAAATATGTTAGTTGGAACCTACCCAGTAGCTGAACATTACAGGGACTGTGGACAGGACTTGGACCGTGACTCCTGAGTAAGAAAAAGCAAACATTAATGCTTCCTTTTTTGTTGTCTGTTTTTGATAAAATGTTACAAATAAGAAAGTACTTTGGTTTGAGAGGCAGAATGTAAAAGCTTTAATGATAAGAAAGACTGATTTAACAGTCACATAGAGAAAGTATTTTTTTAAAATTAAGGATCATGGCAATAAACCTCATAGTGTATCAATTTATTAGGAGTGTATCAATTTATTAGGAGTGTATCAATTTATTAGGATTTGGATATTTTTGCTAAATAGAAAGAAAAAACACTACCATATTCATACTAGCTAATTCGTGAAATTAGGCGGGTTGATTTTAGAAGGATTTAGTAGGCACATGTACAAACCATTAAAATAGCAATTTAGTATTACTCTCACATGAATGAAACTGACATTAAACCAACAGAATACATTAACTCAAGTTTACTTTGGGGTGAATTTGTCATATATATTAAATAAATAAATGAATTAGCCCCAAGATAAATAACATTATATTAACAATGGTTGTTAAACAATGTTTTCCTAAGTGTTCCCAAAGCTATATTGTGTTAGATTTCATTCATCTTGTGTCTGGACTACTGAGGTTGTAAATATAAAAAAATCTGCCTGTTTTCAGAAGTAACTTTGATGTTAAAGATAAAAAGAATTAAGTCCATGTTGTTTTGTTTCTGCTCAAACACAAGTCTCTATCATAATATTGTGTGTGACAGGTTACAGGAGTGAAAACAACAAACCTGCTAGACAAACAAAATAAACAATAAAGAGTAATTAGGACTTCACAAAATAGTTACATGCAAAACTTTTGTTTTGGTGTTTTTTAAGGTTTGTTTGTATTATTTTTGCACATATCTTGTCATGCTTTAAAAAATTTAACTTGGTTGTTAGTAGTAAAACTACTAGAACAAAAGATGACAGAAAGAAACTCCAGGAGAATGAACTCTAGGAGAACTCTAAATGACTTGCCAAAATATTTGAATGATTAAAATGATTTATCCTCCTCCTCAGAAGTTTAAGTAGGAAACAAGAGAAGAAGCTGACTCAGATTGCTACAAGATCTGATTAATATTATATAAAGCAGCAATGGTTTAGGGGTAAGGATTAGGTCTGCAAAGTTACATAAATACTGAATTATCCAAGTTAGATCACCCACCAATATGGACATTTGGTTAGTCTGTTGAGAACATTCTCCATGTTTTCAAAAATAACCATTGTATCTGCTTGCAATCCATTTTTACACTTCTGAGCAAATTTAACATAAACCTCAAGGGTACATTTCCAAGCTCACTGTTCCTAGACATTAGCTTTAGGAAGAAGAATCAGCACAGAAAAGCCTCTACTTTTTCACCCTCTTCAGAGGGTTTTACAAAGGAGAAAATAACAAGGAAAGGAAGTTAGGATGAACTGATATATTTTCTCAAACAAAATTGTGATGATTTGTGTCACAGAACTGTGATGTTAATTACTTTTGCAGCTTGTTTTATTGAGTTACATGGATAGCTTGCTCTATTGAGTGGATCAATGTACTTCTGTACAATGTCAGAAGTATGTACATCAATTAGACCTAGGACACATGGTTAGGAGAACTAATTGAGTCTCTTTGGTCCACTGGAGACCATTTCTTATTACTGGCAAGATTTCTTGGGCATTGCACAAACAAAGCCTTTTAGCAACCAAGCTCTAAGTTATCCCTCTGAGTTAAAACCACCTTGCAGTGACTGATTCTAGTTTTGTTCAGCTGGGAGACTCCTTGTATCATTGTCCCAGTATTATGCCATGTTTGGAGGTTAAATTTTGGGTACAATCTATCTCAGCCTGTGTAAGAGAAAGCAGTCTTTGAACTAAGTAGTTACAGCTTTCTAAACCAAAAAGGAATAAATGTGGTCCACAGTCTTTATCATTAGCTGAGCAGTAAGGATGAAAGAATGAAAAACACCAAGGCCTTTTTTTCCCCCCACATAATTAATTGGCTGATGCCTGTATGTCTGGAGTGCTGCAATAAAAAGGGACATTTTTAGGGCACAAGTCACCAGATGGTGCTGTAACACACAGGTTTAGATTATTTTTTAACCAAGCGAGCACTGTTTAGTCCATGAAGAAATATTGTGATGCTGCTTTCATGATACATTTTCTTTTCTGGAGAGCTGCTGCAAAAATTTGAAAAAAAAAAATCCTCCTGTGTTTTCCCTTTGTCTACAACAAATATATGGGCCAGAACTGTTTTGTAGAAACTTGCCATTAGTGCTGAGGGAAATATCTGAAAGAGAAAGATGCCCAAAGGCTATTTATGATCCACTGTGTACTTGAGTGATTTGGTAATCCCCGAAATCCCTGAGCTAACTCAGAGAAACATTACAGTCTAGTCAAGGCATGATTCTATGATTCTGTGACAAGGCAGCATATTTCAGAGTTTGCAAAGGCTTTCTGGCATTCCCATTAAATGTCTAATGGTTGTAGTTCAAATCCAGGGTGAAAACGAAGTAGATGAAAATTGTCTAAATTCTGTTTACATAAATTGCCCACTACCTGGTGAGTTCCCAAGCTAGCCTATGTTATGTGTTGCACTAAAGCCTCCCTAAGAAGAATAACCCAGACTATCTCCTAACATAGAATCACAAAATCATTTAGGTTGGAAAAGACCTCTAAGATCACTGATTCCAACCATTAATCCAGTTCTGCCAAGCCCACCACTGAACTGTGTCCCCAGGCACCACATCTACACATCCTTTACATCCCTCCAGGGATGAAGACTACACCAGGGCTGTTCTAGGGCTTGACAACATTTCTAGTGAAGAAGTTTTTGCTAATACCCAATCTAAACCTTCCCTGGTGCAATTTCAGGCAGCTTCTTCTTGTTTATTGTTTGTCATCTTGGAGAAGAGACCAACTCCCCACTGCCTACAACCTCTTTCATGTGCTTGTCGAGGGTGATAAGGCCTGAGAGGAGGAAGCAATAATCATAAAGATGCTACTTGTACAATATCTGCTCTTTTAAGCAATTCAGGTGTTTGTTCCTTATGAAAAGTTGAAGACATTCAAGTTGTGTCTACTGGGAAACTGATGTAGGAACTATTCAGGCCTCAATCTAAGAAAAAATAATCTTTAGTAAGACAGTATTTCTCTTACAAGAGTAATTTGGAATTACAGTGTTAATAAGAACTAGCAAAAATAATTGATCAGCTTAGAAATTCCTTCCCTCATCCTCAGTCTCCCATCTTACCAGCCTTATTTAGTGGCTAGCATGTAACATGATGGAAAATAAATTTGCAAATTTGGCATCTGGTTAAATTTCTTAATGAGGAAAACCCTTTTCTAACAAAGTAATTGTACCAGTTCTCTAGGCTCGGAGTCCTGCAGCAAAAACACAGAATGAGGCTGCAACAGGGCTAAACAGAAAAAAAAGTATTAGAAAAGGAAACAGATATACAATAAATTCTATGTATAAAAAGAATATTTTTAATATTTGGAACAAAAATTAAAGGGCTTCCTCCTCCTTTGTGAATCACATTTTAACTGGAATGTATAGTGCCATTTCAAGTCCAGGGTCAGTCATCCTTACTTTTGTCAATGAGTTCCTTAGTGTCTTAAATCCCATCAAAATTAATAAATTCTAGTGGGGAATAAATTGCTACTGAGAATGAGGAAAGTTATGGGCAGAGGTTCCTTCTGAGTATAAAGAATATCAGTTTCCAATGACTTCCAACAGATTTAAACCAAGGAATTAGTATGCTAAACCTTTTTTTTGATATTGTTGTTGAACACTTTCAGATGGACTGACAGAGAAGTTGTTATTCTAAATGAAGCACAATGATTTCAGTTCCTTTGTGGAGGTACCTGACTGGTCCATCTCTTTAATCCGTACTTCTGGATCCCAGCAGTTCTCTTGAATAACTCTAAAAATCTTTCCATCCTTCATCATCTTTGCCTGCCCCTGTGAAACGACATTTTCATATATTATAAATGTGACAAAGTAGTACCTGCTAATTTATAGTCTCTTGATATATTGTGCTCCTAACAGAAATGCAGTGGCAAAATTTTGATCTTTTATTTCTATTCAGTAGGCATTTTTAAACAGAAACTATTTTAAAAATAGATATGACTAAAACAGTCATTTGTAGTTCTGATTTAATTCTTCAGAATAATAAAAAAAAAATCCCTTCCTTTTGCAATGTACATCACTGTATATTTATTTGGAAAAGATACCATGTACCTTAATCCAAGTTTATCCTCAAACCAAATTTTGACCTCAAAACAATGCTCTAATTAAATCTGTGCTAAATTTTCCCTTTGGGTATGTGTGTGTTCTTTTAAAGTCAATAGCATCACAACGATTCCAGTAACTACAGAAATAATTGTGCAACACAGTTAATTTCAGTCCAGTGATTTCTTATCACCAGTGATACTGAGACAAAAGGAGACCTATTGTGTTGTCTTCAGATTACATTTTCTCCTTGGGAAGAAAAAAATATTGAAGAATTTCGGAAAAAAATCCCAAACAAAACTTATACACAGTATAAACCCATGACCTGAATTAGTGTAAAACCTTTCTCATATGCCACCAACTTCCAGACATAGGAAGTTCAAAATGTTATCACAGTAATGAAATTTAATACTGTTCCTTTATCAGCATGGAAACTTTTAAAATGTCATATTTGGTTGATTTGTGAATTGTTCCAAGAGAGGCAGTGTCACCACATTAAGCAAATTGTCTGTTACAATTAGGGGTGCCCAGCAGCTGCTACAGACACAAGAGGATTTCTGCTGGCACAAATGGATGAGATACAATTCACCAACACCTGCAAGCCCTGAGTATTTCTTGGTTGTTTTAGTCTACTGCAGGGGTAAATGGAAAGTCAGAAGATCCCCTGGTGCTGTGCACGTGGGGTGGGTCAGTGCAGTCATGCAGCAGAGGCACTGGGCAGAGAACACACTCCCTCTGCAGGTAAAAACTGAAACCCACACAAGAAAACCCAGCAGCTATTCCTTCACCTTCCCACTAAACAGGAGCTGAGGGCAAGGCAGTCTTCAGGCCCTTCAAGAAAGGGATTTTTCTCTCTCTTTCCAAAGGCCACTTTATTTTTCCTCACAAAATTGGTCTTATTTAGGGTCCTGTCAATTTTTCTAAAGAAAAGAACCTGTTAAATCAGAATATTTACTACTAGTGTTCTCAGCCAGGGGGGGTTCTGTCCCCCTCTTCTGAGAACTCAAACTGTTCTTAACCTTGAATTTGTTACTAACTTCATATATCATTCACAAACATACTGTCCTCATGAATATTTTAAAGCCCTCCTCAACAAATCTAAGTGTGCTGCCTTGGCAACCTGTCAAGTTACTTGTTAGCTGTATCACAGGTTGTGAAAATTACTTGAAATACTACAACTACAGGTGAAATACTGGTGAGATACTTCAGGTTCTTGTAAAACTGGTTTTCCAACCTGATGGAGAGGTTTACTGTAGCCATACACTCAAATACATTAAGAAAAGTTTAGTGCATTGATACAGGTTGTCCAATAAACAAAAAGAAATGTTTGGGGTGTGAGAAAAAGGCACAGTAGAACCAAGCACTTCATCACATCTGAATAGATCATATGGACTTTACTGTTCCAGCCTATTCTATACTTCTCTACTCTATCCCACCCCAACAATTATCTAATATTTAACATTTTGATTAATGTATGTGGAAATTAAAAGAGAGACATTTAAAAATTAACTCCTGCAGGCTGATTTGCTTCAGCAAACTACATTTAAAATTCTCCCCTCACTAAACTACTCAGTCACATCCCAAACTGCACTTTAAAAATATGCACGTAATTATTTTCTTCCAATTTGACCCTGGTGCTTCTTCAGAAAATGATATGGGAGGCCATAGGTTGGGGTTTTTTTAAATCTTAGGAGTTAACATCTCCAGCTCCACATGTCTGAAGAGGATTTTATTTTGCCATGCACTTTTTGTCATGCAGAATTTCCAGACAGAAGTAGGCTGGATGGAATTCTCGGCGGAGCATGTAAGGCCATTATTGACTTGCCACAAAGTTCCTCTGCAAACTATTTTTAGCACAGAATTTTAGCATCAGACCTGTAGCATAATCATCAGAAATGTGTCCAATCCCTGTCTCCTTCCTGCAGTTGCCATGTATCCCAAAAGCTGTGCCATCCACGCATTGGTTCTGCAGGTGGCTTGTTCTTGTTTATTAAAAGGTCAGTTCCTTTTGGGTTTGATTCTCATACAGATGACTGCATCTAACTCAACCCAAATCTATATGTAATCTGCTTTAGCCTGACCTATCTTGTTGGAAAGACTTTCTCAGAGCTATCCATTCCAAGTGTTAAAATGAGATGATAAAGAAGAATGGATGCTGGTTCATACAGCAGAGTGAGTTTCATCTTTCAGGCAAAATGTTTCGCTGAGGTATATTAGGACTTGGCCTGATAGCAATAGACCTCTAGAGAAATCTGTATCAAAGACAGAGCCAATCTTATTGCCATTTTGCTTCTCAACAGATCTCCTGTGAATTTCTATTCCTGATGATGAAACAAGATCAGCTCAGAGCACCAAACAGCCCAAACCTTGCAGTGATGATCCAGCTGTACCCATCCACCATATCCATATCTCTGTGGAGGAAAGAAGAGAAAGCCAGGGCTAGTTAGCTCTCTGCAGTAGTAATAATAATAACAATAATAGTAATAACAACAATAATAATAATTGCAGTTCTTACAAAAGTACTTCATTCAGGAGAAACACTTATTCATGCTCAGCTTTGAGCCAGAGTAGCCTCACTGACTTCAGCAGAAGTGCTGCAGTGTAGCTGGACTGGACTAATGGTGTTTGTAGAGCTGGAATTTTATTCCAGTTCAACAACATCTTTAAACAACTGCTTTAAAAATGCTTAAAGTTGCTTACTACATTGAGGTTTTAACTGAAATAATTTTGACACTGAAAATATTAAATTAAGCATCTGGCAGTGTGAAAATTGAGCCGACAATTTTCCAATCTGTGATCAGTTAATCATTAGCACAAAGATGCATTGATTCCACTTTTCAGCTTCCATGACTCAGCAGCAGGAGTGAAGGTCAGCCTCTTGTCTATTAATATTTAAACAGGGGAAGAGAAGCTAAAAAGGAGAAGCTTAGATGCTCATTGATTCTTTCAGAGACATTCAGTATTCTTCATGCAAAAAACACAAAACCTACATAAGGTGCTGATTTCCTTTTACTTTCATAAATTATCAATTAGAAAGGAGTGAACTCTTGAAATCTCTGAGTGAAAACAATGCTCATAATTCCTATTTCTCCAAAAAAGAAACATTTAAAACAAAACTAAGTAAGAGCAGGCATTTGTTTTGCTGAAGTGTAAACAATTTGAACACAGTCCTGAATTTCCTGTGATACCAAATCATCACTTAGTGCCACTGTGAGCTTTCCTAATGTGGGTGTGAAGAGCCAAACCTCCTGACCTCAGCCAGAGATGCAGTCACTGAAGCTATGTGCTCTGTTTAACTATGTAACTATGTAGATTTTATTTAAATTTATACATTTATGGGTTTATATACATATAAAAAATGCTGAAATTTTGGGAAAATTTAATAAGTGACAACTAATGAGAACTTTAAACTAGATCCATGCTAATTGCAATTGTAAGCTGAGCAGAAAACAAGTACTTGAAATGGGTACTGAAGGAGCCCATAGGCAATAGAGAAACTCACTGGTCTGGTTTGGAACTCATTTTATTCCTTCTTCCCTTCAGGTATTAGTTGTAGGTATTGACAGTCCATATCTGCTTTTTCTGTGATTTTCTATAGTTGTGATATTTTCCTAGGCTGTTAAATCAGTATCTTGACAATAAAATTTTCTAGTTTGATGGTCCAGTATTTACAAAGCTGGAAACATGAGAGAGAAGTTTAGCACTAAATAAATGTGTGCATGTTAAGATGCCTCATTGGTTTTCCTTGCATGATCTGTGCTAATGGCTTGAATTTCCAGAGGACTCCAGGGAATTCTGAGAGTTGTTTTCTATGCTGAGCCCATTAATAAACCATTGAATTGCTCAGAACAGAGGGAAAAAACCTAGCAGGTGGAAATTAAATTTTAAAAATTTGGTATTTGCCTCTTTATCTCTGTTTAAAGAAATGCAATGCTGGCCCACAGTGTCTAACATTAGTGAATTTAGTCTTGATGTACATCTGTGTACATCAAGGAATTCTTGGGCTCATTTTATCTCAGTGAATTGATTGCTCTTTTAAAGTGCTTACAGACAAAAATATTTAATTAAAAAAAAAAACCCATATAACATCAGAATGAATTCTATAGGTGTTTTTATGAAGTTATTGTACAAAGACAACAAAATCTGAAACGTGCAAAAGCAACCTGTCTTTCTAGTATGGTTATTTAAACTCCTATCCATTTAAAACAGACCTAATTTTTCTAAAAGTATCTGTATCCTCACCTACATCATCCAGTGTACATGTTTTTCATCAGGAGCTGTTTTTATTACAAATAAGGTGTTCAAACAGATATTTATAAAAATCTTCCTAGTTAAACAAGGAAACAAATATTCCTTTCCAGGAGGTTTTGTGCATAATCATGTTATTTTTCACAACTAATGAAGAAATAATCCTATGTATATTTTCAATGCCAGGTTTTCTCATGACTTTTTTTTTTCCTAATATGCTGTTTACATTTCCCAGCTGCTCTCTCTCTAATATTGACTGAAACTGGACTGCTTAAAATCACAGAAACCCAGAGCTAATAGATATGAAATCCTTTCAGATTGGTTACATTGAAACCTAAATGACATTCTTCATTCTAAAATACATTTCACAGGATCATGAAAAATATTGTGCACAAGAATACAACAACAGCTACAACAGCAACAACAACAACAAGTTAACAGAAATTCACTTATAGCTTCAGTGTTCTGACAGCTGAGATTTTCTATTCTAAATACAACAGGCTGCTTCTTTCCAGTAACTGAAAATATAACATTAGTAAAATTATCATCATCAATTAGCTGTACTTAGAGTGACCCCACTCCCACTGAAGTGAATGATTTCATGCCTGTGGGTATAATGATGTGAATGAATTTGTCTTAGTTAACATTAATTTTGTCTAATATTTGATTATGTATTTTATTTAAAACAAAAGTGAACACCATTTAGGAATGGAACAGAACAGCTCTATTTTTATGAAGAAAGTGGAATTTATACCTTATTATCCAAAAATTTTGTGTCTCAAAAAATTCAAGGAAAACTTTAAGAATTGCTTCAGAATAAATAAAAAATGGGGAACAGAGACCAGTTTTACATCCCATTCTGACTGGACTCTTGCTTTTCAAAGTAGTGCAATATAAATATTTTACAGTTGGAAAAAAAATCCCAAATTAGACAAAAACCTAGTGATATTTACCCCAGAACCCTTCATTCATTTTTCTTTCAAAAATCACATTGGTAGAAATGGTCGCTGATAACATAAGGCACTGAATATCTAAACTCTTATTACCTTTTTCAGGTCAGGCCATTCCTTAGGTAGAATGTGGCTATGAATATCAATTTTCATTTTTGAAGTGCCAGAGGAGAAATGCTCCTTCAATGCTAATGTTTTGTGTGTCAGTGCCGCTATCCCTGCTGTCCCTGGGTCACAGGTTATTCACTTTGGCTGCTGTCCAGATCCACCTGCTCTCCTATCAGGAGAATAGGATACAGTGGCCAACCAGCGAGCCTAATTCCAGAGGAGTGGCTCTCCAAAAGAACAAAGAGTTTGAGCAGAAAGTCCTGAGGGCAAAGGGAAAATACTTGAGCAGCTGACTGAGGGCAAAGGGAAAATATTTGTTTATATCGGCACTATGAAGGGATTTATTTTACACAGAATCTAAAATGTCAAAAATAATTCAATAAAATTGAGTTAGTATAAATGTATTAAGCATGCTGACTTGAATTTCCTCCTTTCTCCCTCTTAGGTTGTGAAATTATTTGTAGAGTGCATATAATATACCCTCGGAAGAGTCAGACATCCTCATCTATTCTCTTTTTTTATCTTGCATTTTCTTTAAAGTTATATTAAACCCCCTCCAAAATATTGATTTAGCCAAATCTATGCTCTGCATTTTATATTCCCCCTCCTCATCATGGGTTCACTCAGGATATTTACACAAGCTACTGCATAATGGTGCTTACAGCCTCTCAAGATGCCTCAATTATACAGTAATACATAGATGTATTTCAAATATAACAGCTTCTGCATCCTAAGTTAAGCTTAACTGGAGCTATTTCAGATTTCCTGTGAAACTACATCTCATCTTTTGCCCTTTACTCAATTTAGAATTACACTTTGCTTAAGATACCCTTGCTCTTTATTTGTGCTGTATTTTTGTCTGTAATTTATTCCCCCTGTAGTTTTATTTCAGTATATGTTACTCACACAACGTCCTCTTGTGAGTGTTTGTTAACCATTTTTAGTGAAAAATGCTGTTTTCTTTTTCCCCAAACCCAAATGCTGTTGTGAATCTTGCAACTTGAAATCAAGCATCTTGAAAAATAAGCATCTTGGCCCATTTTGTTTTATCCTTTTTCTGACTTCTCTATTTTATGTGGGCTTGAAAAAAACCCCAGACTCTTGTAATTCCCTACTTGTTCACTCATTAAGCAAGTCTGCTTTGGATTTGGTCACATAACTTTCATAGGAGTATTTTTCATGTCAACTTCTTGTGACAGGGTTGGTTGGTTGTTTGGTTGCTTGATCTTGTACTTCTCTGCAGCAAGAGGTCACTGAAGACTGATTGTTCCAAAAAAATAGGAAGCAGCAGTTTTGGGAAAGTATTCCCACAATAAAGCAAGACAGCCAACAATTTGCTTTAACAGATCAAAACCCTGGGATTGAAAATAGCAATTATTTCTGTCTCAAAACCAAAATCAATCTCTTCACAACCTGGCTGCCAGGTTAAGCAGCAAATTTGCTCTCCTGCTCCCAGATGTGACAGCCATGCTGTGTGATGTGGCACTGCAGTGTCAGCCTGTTGACAGCAGTGTTCCTGCATGGACTACAGCTGACAGGAGAAAGAAGTATTGATTCAGCTCTGGGACCTCTGCATCATGAATCCACAGCTGGGAGGCAAACACTTAAAGTGAGTCCTCCAATGAAGAGATGTCTGGAGACAATTCCCTACTTAAGCATAGAAGGCAGAGTGAAGTGAGGGAGAGGGGCAGGGAGAGATTTGTGCAGCTGAATAGTCTAAGACTGGTGTCTTAGACTATTCTTAGTCTAAGACTTAGTCTTCAGCCTCCAGAGCTGCAGGATTCCATGCAGAGCTCAGCTGCATTTCTTCAACACTGAGCTTAATTTTCCTCAGCTCTAAAAAAAAGCTGTAGTTGTTAGTTACTGCTCCCAAGACACAGCTTAGCTTGCAAACACTGTAGTACTCCCACGCTGCATTTCATTTGTCAAAACACATCATTTGGAAACCACACCAGTTGAAGGCAAAATGTGTATCCATGTCACTTGATCAGAGGGCAGTGAGACATCTGTCTGTATCCAACATGATCCATTGGGTCAGCAGCAGAAAGACCTTCATTAGCTGGGAACAAAAAACTCTTCAGATACGCAGGCACCCAATGTACTCTGAACTGGAAAACATGACTAACAACTCCTTCAAGGACAATCTAGTTAGAGACTGTTCAGCCAAGGCTGATTTCAGATACACACACACAAGCCTAGCAGATCTATAGGGTTTTATTTCACTGTAGGGACAAGCACTAAAGTGAAAATGGTGTTAATTGTAGGGCAGTAAGTGCTCTTTTCTGAAGCTGTTTAGCTGCTTTTCTGAAACAAGTGCAGAATCTGAGATTTGGATTCTTCAGGATGGAAATTCAGTGCTATGTTCTGGCTTTGCTTATTGGGGTGAAAAGCGTTTGTGTCAGTGGGAAAATCCTGACATCTTCAAAAGAGGCTGCATCAACAAACACTGGTGAGCTCTGCAGAGAGCTCTGCCACATCCAGGCTCCAAGGCAGCCCATTTTCAATTAGGCTGAACAAAGACACAAAGAGGCAAATTCAGGAGGCTGATCTTAGAAAGGGCTAAAGTACTCGTGCCAGTTTTTTACACCTTCCATTTTTCACGTTCCTCTCTGGCACCTGTTCTTGGAAGTGCACATTTGATTGTGCAAATTGGCTGTTTTACACATGTGCACAGCTACAAAAAAACAAGTGGAAAACTCTTTGTGCTCAGTAGCCAAGATGAAGTACTTAAAGAATACGTTCCTTTCCAAATGAAATAAATGTTGAGCAGCACACTTATATTGGTTGCTTAGCAACAGGTTATCCTTTGGCTGTGCTGGGGACTGCATGGGTTCTTTGAGACTGCCATTACAGACCTGCTTGGAAATGTCAGATTTGGAAAGGATGCAAAAGTCAGTAATTCTATTTTTTTTGTGGTATCAAATAATTAAACCTCTCCTATTAAATTAGCCTGATCAC
Organism: Ploceus nigricollis; assembly: GCA_013399945.1. Lineage (NCBI taxonomy): Eukaryota > Metazoa > Chordata > Aves > Passeriformes > Ploceidae > Ploceus > Ploceus nigricollis. The sequence continues at coordinate 1,217,672 of VXBC01008927.1, read as the reverse complement.
AGAACTTAAACATCTTCTGGGACTCTAAAGCACACAGACTTCAGTGGGAGTGGTGTGGTCTGAGTTCTGCAGGGAAGAGCAGCAATGGTTATGGTTTCCCTCCTAATGAGGAATTACATTATGCAGTTCCCATGCAGCACTTTCCATGTGTAGCTCTCAAGTGCTATTTTTCTCAGGAAGACATTATTTCACCTAGCACAGCTACACCAGGAGGACATATCCAGCTACAACTACACCAGTAAAGTCCTTAACCAAGATGTATCCTGGAGAGTGAGTGGTATTATGACTCCCTGTTCTCCAGTGCAATAAACCAAACACGCCAGTGTGGCTGCCTAAGCTCCTGGTGGCTTGCACAGCCAGCTGGACTGCAATGCCAGGGCTTCCTTTATACACATTTACAGATGCAACTGAAAAGGCACACACACCTCCAATCTACAGCCAGCTAAACCAGCTCAAGGTGGCAGCAGTGCAGGTGTACTCATCATTAAATGCTGAAGAGCAGTAGATTTTTCACTTTGTTATGAAAAAAAATTCGCAGAAACAAACAACCGTAAGAGCCTCTGTTACTGCAACTGTAAGACAGACATCAGAGCTGCTGCTGCTCTGCATCTTGAGCCCATTTAGCCTTGCAGAGAAGTCGGGCTTTTTAGCTCAGCTGTGGCACTGTACTGGTGCCTCTCTGATGCTTCCAAGATCTCAGCTATTAACTCTGCATAGTGAAGCTTCATGGTTGCACAAGCTCAGGGTGATGCTCTCCAGGTGGGCTCTCTATTAGACCTGCCACAGCCTTTTTGTGCCACTAAAATTTGTAGTGTAAAGGTGTCCAAGGTTGCTGACGCTTTTGGCAGCCCTGCACTGCTCTGTGACCACCATCCTACAAGAGATGAATCACACAGTGGTGAAAGCAAACACTGTTCTCTGCCAAATTCCTGGCCATTACCATGTTCTCTGTACCTAAGTTAAGCCATTAAAAAATCCTTATCTCTAGAAAATATTACATAGTTGAAATTCAACTGCCATTCTAAAAGAATAAAAGAAAATTATATGGCTAACCTTCAAATAACATAATTATTTTCTTAATATACTACAGTTGCAATCCTGCAATTTACACTTACCATGCATTTATCTTGCATAGAGATATTCTACCAAAAATGTAAATTAAATCGATATTTTCTAAAATGTCAGTATGAAAATAATAGAACTTTATTTTTTTCCCCCATGATTAGACTCAAGCAAATAAAAAATACTCTATTTAAGCACGAACCAGGCCAAGGCTCACTCCTGGGCAGTGGCAGCAACCAGACAGATACCAGCAGCATAAACATGGGCCAGAAAGAACAGATGGAATGAAGCTTACAGATACCAAAAAGTCATAATTTTCAGGTTAATACCTCATGGTAACATCTGAAATTGTTTCAATTATTTAGAAGGCTGGTGCCTAAAACAAATAAATAGTAACTCCTGCTGTATGTTGTCTCAGCAACTTTTTTTCCTGTGTGCTAGATAGCCAAATCCTCACTTTTCACTCTTTGCAGAGGCCTCTCTGTGCCACTCTTTGGGCACATCTGAATTTTGGGGACAAGGACAGTGTTCTCAGAGCTTTCACTGCTTCAGAGAGGAAGTGAGTGCCAAAGCAAAGACCTCTCCAGCTCTGCAGATGTTTTTGATGTAAATGTTTGGGGTTTTGTGCTGCAGCTACATTTATTCATTCATCTGGAGGGGGGAGTTTAGCAGAGGAATTCCTCCACAGAACATTTCTGAAGTCTACTTTCACTTGCTGAGTCCAGCCACAAACAGGCAGGTTCTGCCTTTTTGTTTTTTTTATTCTGACATTAGGAATTTAATAACACCCTCTGAGGATGAGACACCTTCTCCACAATTACTAAAATAGATCCACGACTTCCTGGCTGTGTTTAAATGTGCTTTACTAATTTGCTTGATTTTGTTTTTTCTTTATTTGCTAAAAAAAGATTAAGAAATTGGCACTTTTTGGTCACAACTACAGCCAGGACTGTATTGCAGATACACCAAAACATCTGTGTTAATTTCTGAGTGTGAAGATCAGAAAAAAAGCTGCTCCTAAATAAGATCTATTTTCCCCTTCAGGATATTGCCACTCATCTCCATCTAATGTTTCATTTAAACTTTTTAACAATTGAAAAAAATGTCAGGTGTTTTAGAAGAACTCTATGGTAATTAATAATTTCAGACCCAACAGAAAGACCCCTTAAGTTACCAGGAAACCCAGTTTCTACAGTAGAGATCAATCAAGTGGAGATTCAAAAAGTAATTTTGATCCCCTGGAAAGACAGACCCATTTAAACGAGGAATCACAGGTAAACCTTGCCTGGAGTTCAGTAATTAAACACCAGAGTGCTGGTTTTGGACTAGGTGTGATGGCCCGTGCCAGCCTGGTGCCTCAAAAGCAAGATGTGCATTATAAATCAGGTTTTTTTAAACAATGGTGGTGCAGCTCCCTGTGAGTGCTGCAGGCTGCAGTTTGTAGAGCAGCAAGCAGTGGCTGCAGAGCTCCCAGAGAACACAGATCTCCTATTGATGGCCCTGGGCTTTGCCTGTGGGACGTGACCCAGGCTGGCCCTCCCTCGGCGTGGCCGATGCTGCAGTGTCAGAGCAGGACTGGGGAGAGCTGCTGCTGAGCACGGTGGTGATTTATAATCAGTGTTTTACACATTCATATCATGCACTGGCTGGGGAATGGGTGTTTTTAAATCCCTTTGTCTCTAGTAATTCAGCTTTTTTAGGAACAGAAGGAAAACACATGCCTCCAAATATCCATTTTTTCTAACATGCTTGCTTGTCTTTGCTGTGTTATTGAACAACTGGGTGTATTGAAATCCCTTGGGGCACAACCATTAGGATCCCAATGTAGAATGAATGCTTCAAATACCAGGATTGGGATGTTGCTTTTCACTGAGTGTTCACCATTGACTAAATAATAAAGGAAATTTCTGTCATTAACCTTTCCATATGAAAATCTGTTAATTAGCAATACGATTTCATACCATTTGTGAAACTCTCAAGTTTTGGATCCTAGCAATGAAATACGTGTGTTTATTAAAACTAGTCAATAATACAATTAACAATAATTAAGACCTACTAATTTATAATATTACTAACCAACTAAAAGCTACATTCAATCTACTATGAATTCTAGATTCATCTCAAGTGACAAGAGGAAACCAGCTGCTCTAATTCAGTGGGTCTATACCCTAGTTCATATTTGCAGTTTTTAGGTACTTCAACAATTTGGTTGAAGGCAGCTCTCATGAGGAATTTTTAATAGCAGTGTTACAAAAGGGTTGAATCCCATCACCCATCATAGGCAAATACAAACCATAAACACTTCTATGTCAAGGAATCACACATTGCATTATCTACAGCCATGCACTGCACAGGAGAAATAAACTCATAGTTTATCGAACCTCAGGGCATAGCATGAGTAAAATAAAGTTTTAAACAGAAAACACAAACAGTTTAACAGCCTGAGTTTATGGCAATCTTTTGGTAAGTTTCTCCAGGTGGCATCAGTCTGTCCTCTTCACAAAAGCCAATTTAGAAACAAGCACAAGTTCTACTTTCCTATTGTGTGTTCCAACAGCATGAGGATTCAAAAGACCTTTTTAATACTAAGCTAATATTTACTTGATTTCTTGTCCTTGAATACTTTTCCATTATTGGCCCAAACTAAGTGAACTGGTTCATCCAGCTCATACTCTACGCCTCTCTTACAGTAAAATGTTGCAATATTGGATTGCCCCTTCCCAGCCTGGAGCCTCTTACATTCTACATAAAGAATAAAGAAAAAACACAGCTCAGAATACAGAATACAAGGAAGTGTACCCTGGATAACACATATCTGATCAGTTCTGTTGAAGGTGTTGGACTTCTGCTCCACCTCAGATGGCCCTTCAATGGTCAGGACCTTAGGTTCTAGAAGCCTCACTCTTGAGCACCACATCATTTTGTAAAGGGATTTGCTAATAGCTCATCTGGGAGGAGGAAACAGCAGCATCTCTATATTTAAACTTGAAGTGATAAATTATTCTGATTACCTAGCCTGAATTAGCTACTAAATTTAAAAAAAAAGCTCATGCAGGGCTTATTTAAAAACAATCTTCAGCACTGCAGCTTTACTAAGGATACCTCCTATCACTTCAGCTGAAGCCATGCAGCCAGAAAGGAAGCAATCTGCAGCACTGAAGTCACTCTTTAAATGTTAAATGCAGAAATGGTTGGACAAGTTTTATTCTAAAAAGCACATTGCACACATGATCAGATATTGTTGCCATGGCTGACTTCCTTTATTGCTTTGAGTAAATCCATATTTGATGCATTAAGGATTGATTGGGTTGCTGTTAGGTAGAAGTAGGTCAAGGGATTTTTAAGCTACAGTTCTAAGCACAGACTAAGAGCAGACACAACAGATCATTTCTTATTTTTTAAATCTTTAGCATGTGAAATTATAGTCAACCTATTATTAATTTGCACTTAATGCATAATGCCATCTAGTGGGAAAATCAACAGGTCTAGATGCAACAAGTCTGGATATCCCATGCAATACCAATCTAATTAGTGTTGCAACCACTGGATAGTTTTAATATGGAAATAAGTTTAAAGCAGAAGAACCTCCACAAAAACAAATCTTCACAGGTGATCATTAAGGTCCCTTCCAACTCATATTATTCTATGACTCCATGAAAATTTAAATCTCTTCCAAACATGTTTTATCCTCAAAGTTAAGGTTAGCAAAACAATCTCAATTCTATTTAAACTTCTATTTAAAATGATTATGGGATGTGAAACAGACCTCGGTAGCTTCTTGATTTTATTTCCTGATTAAATTTCATTTAGAGATTGAATTTTTGGTAAACACAATTACACAAACTTCAGGCTGATAAAGGAGACAATTCAAAGTTTATTGATACATCAGCCAGAACAACCTGTAATTCCAGAGAGTTTCACAATTAATGATCGTCATAAGCATGAGGTCACTTTTCTGTACCCATAAATAAAAAAGGAAACAAAGTGACCAAAATTCAAAGTTATATAAGGTGAAGGCAGTAGACCTATCATAAAAAGATAGAGTAGAATAAGGGGCTTAGATAGACTATCAGATAAGTAATGCAGTCCATTGAGAGCCCTTCTAAAATCAACAGTAAAGCAACAATCCAAGAGGAGTAATTCATCAGGATTTTATCCTTCAGGAAAACATAGCACTTGTCCGTTATTGGTAAATTAACCTGCTCTTAGGCTTGAATTATCACTTTCTCTAAACCTCTGCACATTTTGTGTCAACCTGCTTTGATATTACTTTATTTATCATTCACAAGGTAAAACCTTACAGCAGTATAACCCCTGATGTTTATATTGGTTAAATGAAAGAACTTTGGGCCTGAAGGACCCTGTGGAGATCATTTAGTCCAACTCACTTCTCTGGGAAGGACCATAAGCACCACTATCCCAGGTCAGCTGTGGTTACCTGTGGCTTTTGTGGTAGCTGAACTTAGAATTCCTCCAAGGGACAAGTTTCCACCACCTCTCTCAGTAACCTCTTCTGGTGATGGATGCACAACATCATAGTGAAGAACATTTTCCTAATGTCCCATCTGAACCTCTCATGACACAGTTTGTGACTGGCTCAGGCCATTCATTCTCATTCTCCCTCTTCAGTTTTGAAAAAGGAAGAAGAACAAGCAATTCTATGGTAGAAGTAAAAGAGATTTTGCACAGCAGAATAATGCGGAAAAAATTATCTTATTAAAAAATTGACTGTGTCCCCCAAATTCTCAGCCTGCAAGTAAGGCTCAAATGAGTAAGCCAAGAAAGAGCTATCCAGAGCAAAGTTAGAGGAGCGTAAGTTAAGAAACATGAAGCAAAAAGCCAGACCTATCTTATAACTAAGTAACAACTACACCCAAACACTAATAATCTCTTACAAGTATTGTCTGGTGCAAGAAGTGTGCTCAGCTGCTCCAAGAGCAGAAACTGGGCCCTTTTTGTACATGAAATGTGCAGTGGGTCTGTATGGGTGTTTTGAGGCTGTGACTGCCACAGTGAGGCCTCTATCTGCTTCACATGTCTGCATTACAATATTGGTCCACTTGTTAAAAGTCCAACTAATTAAAAAACACATCACCTTGCCTCTCTTAGCTGAATTTCAAACTTTATAGGAAGAAACTTCTTTTCTTGTGACACACACAAAAAATCCTGTCTGACCCAAATATGGCTTGTAGTTGACTCAACCTGAGAAGTCACTTTGTGATGCACCTCCTGCTAACAAATTATGCATTGGTATCCTAAATGTGACAAAACCCAGACATGTGAAATGAAGACACTTTGGTACAAAGATAGGACAAAATCTGTGGAGAGGTTTTTAATTAAAGAAAAAAGTGAAGAAAGCAGGTACTTTTGGACACACAAATCCTGAAGTCAGGAAGACTGTACAACTAGCTACACTTTCTGAGCATATTATTTGGAAATTAATTAAACCAGTTGGTTTAATGAAACTTATTATTTCTATTTACAGACATTGCCTCTGTTTGCCTAAATGTATAACTACAATTGATTTGTATAGCCCAGTATCAGCTGTGCTAGTCAGTGGGTAGAGCAAAAAATAATCAAACTATATCAATTCTGTCAGTAAAATACAACCTCTTAAAATACACATTTTCTAATAGAAGAATGTGAGAATTAAGTGAAACTTCTGTGGCTATTAAGGCATCCCTGCACCCCGATACCAAAAGTATCAGTGGTCTTGATGATGGAGAGGGAGCTGCCTGCATTACTCTGTGACCGCCTGTCCCTTGATAACTTTTAGGCATCATCAAAAGCTTTAGACAGAATCTGAAAGAGACAGAAATTGACTTTTATCATAGTCTGATCAAATTATATGACTGACATCTTTCTTTTTGGTTACAGGACAATTTTATTGCAGCAGAGGTTCAAAATTTCACTGACATTTTGAGCTTCAAACTTCAATTGCATTTAAATTTTATTTTTACTGGTTGTTTAAGAAGGCATTTGTAGGTGGAGTGGATTTAACACTCTTCATTCTACAGAGAAAAGTTCTTCAATTTCCTGAAGATGCTCCTCTCCCTTGTAAAACTGGCAAATGCTAACAGTCATGCACAACTCTATCACTGCTAATATAACATAAATGTTTTATTGGGGTTATTAACCAACTACCTTATCCATTTTCCATAAATCCAGATCTGACAGTTTTCATTATGGACAGACAAATGTCAATATTCACAGTGTATTTCCCCATGCAAGACCAAATAGAGATCCATTGTTTTTCCAACTGCTGCATGCAGAGAAGGGCCTGGCTTTTGGGTTCAAACTTCTGGGGTTGAATTCCAGTAAAAAATGGCCCCCATTTCTTCTTACAAGAAGAATAACATGAATTATGTGCTTCACTCTTTAGGAGGATGAGAAATAATCAATATACTGTGAGAATAAAGAATGCAGAAGTCTATTATAACTCCCCTGTATGTTACTGACAACATTTCTGCCTCTTCCAAAAAATTAGTATCTAGAGAATTTAATTATTTTACCTACAGCATCTCCCTTTATTAAAATGAAGTATTCAAACCCAAATTGTGTGTCAGGAGTCAGGAAACTAATTTTATTTCCTCCAGGGAAAAAAAAAAAAAGCAACCAGTAACAGAATCAAACAGGCAAAAAACATTAAGTGGGTAACAGATTCCTCTAGGTATTAGAAGTTTTATGTCCATCAAGACCTAGCAGAGTTTGATTTAAAGTGTCAAACATCTGCTTGAGAAGGTGTCAAAAAGGCCCCAAAACTGGCACACAGAGAAATGTGTGTGGTTTCCTGGCTATGAGGAACATGTTTTAGAAAATACTCATTTTGGCAGTGGCTATCAGGCTTTTTCCAAACACACTCTATAGTTATCTTTGCTAAATACTCAGGTGGGAATGTGCAGATCCCCAGCAACAGTTCATTTGGCATCAGAAAAGGATAAAATACTCTTCAATAAAAAGAAAGAAATATTATCATCTCACAGAGTTTATCAAAGAACTTACAGCAAAAGTGAGCTGTGGAGTACTTACTCAAGAGCAAAGAAGAAGCAATCTAAGTATTATTGCTATAGAGGAGTAGAAAGGTAATTCCCTCAAACACTCACACAGGGTCTTTGGATAAAGATGAAAATACAGCAAGAAAAAGAAATTGTGTTCTGATGACACAAGGAATAACATACCAAACTAAATCACAAATTAGAGCTTAAAATATGAGAAAAGATGTGAGTTGGGCACTATTACCCATAAAACCTATTTTTTCTTTTTCTGTCTTTTCTGACACAGTCATTAGGTCCTTACCTTCAAAGTAGGGATTACCACTCTTAACTTTTTTCATTTTTTAAATGCACAGGATAAAATTTATAAACTATAAATATTTCATACATGCATGAGGGGAATCTGAGTATGAAGTAAATGTGTATCTACCTTTTCATGCAGCCTTTTTTAACAAAACCTGGGTCTGGCACGGTGGGAAAAGGGCTCGGTGGACAGGTGCATCAGGAGGAATGGACTTAGCAAGAGGAAAAGTGACTCTATAGCAATCTATATATGATAAAAAGAATGTTTTGTGATTTCTGTAGTTCACTTTGCTCACGTTTAATCATATGAACTTAATGCAAAATTGTGCATAAATTTTTAAAAAGAATGTGAGAAAACTTGGAAGTCATGCAAATACATTGGAAGTGTCTGGTTGTTAAGATGCTTTAGGATGGGAATTATCATCAAGTAATTGCAAGAAATTGGATAAGTTTATTACAAAATTATATAATTTTGCTTCCTAGGAATTTCCTAGCTTTCTTTCTTTCTTTTCTTTGATGAAAAAATGAAGTATCAGCTGCTTAAAGTCACATCATCCAATAGGCTATGGTTAGAGTCTCACTGGAAATAAGATCTCTCTACACAGTGTGGAAAGCAGGAAAAAAGTAAAAAAGAGGAAGATTATTACTTATGTAACAGGTTGTTACCTCTTGAAAATGAATTTTCCTTTCCATTTCTCTTCAATACTTGTGAATATTAACAATGAAATAAAACCACTGTCAAATAAGCCAGTTTTATTCAGTTACACAAAAGCTGGAAATGAGAGGTCTACAGTGGTATAAAGAAACAACATTGTTTAGAATAGACACATTTAGCCTTCTTAACTGCAAAATATTTCTCTGAAAAAAATCATTAGTTTTTATGGTTTCCCATATTTACACAGCAGTTTTATCTTGAATTAAGAACAGCTCTTAAAATAGTTGGAAAATGCTCACTGTAAAGAATCTTTTCCAAGATTTGCTGCTCATTTTCAGATGACATATTTTGCAGCCTCTGTTTTTATTCCTCCTTTGTTGCCACAATGGAATCTATCAGTGCTTGTGGCTCGTGCTGGCTGTGGCATTTTTTGCAAATATGATCCTGCAACACCACTGTACAGGGAAAGGGTAGGTGCTTATGTGAGGAGTCATCAATTACTTACCAAGGTCACTGCATGCTGTATGCTCTGGGAATGGTATTATGGGCCCTCTTCATAGCCTGAAGGAAAAGGTACTGAATTATCATATTCTTTTGACAAAATAACATTCTGATTACTTTTGACCCAAGTTAATATTCAGTCTAAAAATGCCAACAAGAGAGACAATTTCAATTTAAACTCTATTTAACCCAGTGCAAGAGAAAAACATTAAACCACTGACATACATTGGATAATAATTTAAGCAATCTCAGTGGTTTAAAAATTAGTGTAGTGTTGTGTACCAACATCATTTTTTGTTCTAAATTAAAAAAACAAGGTGATTAATACTAGGCTGAGAGGTATCTAGACCAGGTTAAAAGAACCTGGAGTTCTCATCCTATTGACCACTGAAAATGCTGTGGGGCTACAGGTGAGCTACAGAACAAGAGCAAGATCTGTGTCTGCCTCTGCCTGCATGCCACCCAATAACATAGCAAAGAAACAAACAAAGAGTTAAAACTTGTTTGTAGAAGAGAATTGTAGGAGAAAAGAAGATTATGGCAGCCAGTGTTGCACAGGACGGTTGAGGGACTATTAAAAGAAGTGATAAGGTTTGTGAAACAAAAGTGAAATACAGAATCTAGAGGTTTTCATCACTAAACAGATATATTTAATCTAGTCATTAGAGAAGGACCTAAATGATCTCAAGTATCTTATCACCTCATCCACAGACAGACGTGAATAGGGAGCTGTAGTGCAAACTTGTGGAGCATTTTAAGCACCATAAACACTTATGGAAGGTGCTGCCTCTTGGAATATCAGGATAACTCAGTTTCAGACTTTGGTCCTAGAGGAGTGACACTGAAGATGAGCCATAGTGATGACCTTTATAGGACTGATGGGCACCTTTAAAACTGGATTGGTTTTTAGTTTTGCTTGAGATGTGTCCCTGCAGCACTGCTCCTGCTGTAGGGCCATGAAAAGCATATTGATCAAGTAAGAAGTGAGAATTTTCTTTTGAGTCTCAGCCATAAAATGTCTGATAGACCAAACTAATAAACCATCCTGGCTGACGCTTGCACTTCCTGATACTGCAATACAATGCCACTGACAAACACAGTAGTTTGATGTCAAAAAAGGGCAGTTTTGTGTTTAGTGTATGTGTGAAATGCAACCCAGCAAACAAAATGGTATATGGGATTATCTTGCTCTTATGCCTTTAAGCACAATAAAAAATAATCACCAGGTCAGCTGACCAGCTCTTTCTGAATCTGCAAGAGTGCTCTTAATTTAAGTGCTGCACTTAAGATGTTGGTCAATATGGAACATGGACAAGTTAACATAATGAAGCCAAGCAAAATTCCTTCTCAGGAGCCTTTGAGTGCACCACTGCCTTCTGCTAATTCAAGTGAAAACATTCCAGTCAGCAGTGCTAAAAAGAAAAGGAAAACCAGAAATTCAAATCTGATTGATATATTCATTTCGAAGGAAGGAAGGAAGGAAGGAAGGAAG
>VXBC01008927.1:1089155-1203136 GCA_013399945.1 Ploceus nigricollis | reverse complement strand
CCTGGCAGCCGCACCCCGGTTCTTGCCCCCCGAACTCCCCCCTCCAGCCCAGCTCGCCCACCCCTCATCCCGCCGCTGGCAGCCGCTTAACATCCCCCCGCGCCGCCCTCGAAGCTGTGCCCCGTTTTAGCTCCCGTGCGAGCGCTCCGCGACAGCTTTGAAGTATTTTTATAAACTCTATTCGTGGCTGTTCCCACCTCACCAGAGAACTTGCCTGCCTGGCGGCGGAGCGGCTGCCGGCGGCACATGGCTCCACAGGCAGCGCCCGGGCGAGGGGCGCGGGTGGCGGCGGCGCTCCCGGGGCTCCCGGGAGGGCCGGGACTTTCCTCGGGAGGCCGCTTAGGTGCCCAAGCCGGCGGGGTGGTCGCAGCCGCACCCCGAGCAGGGGCACAACGGGGCGTTTCTGGGGGGTCCGCCCCAGCCAGGCCGGGGATTAAAGTCGGGGCACTTGCCTCACACCTTGTGTCCCTTCCCCCACCGAGCTGTGCACTTCCACACAACTCGTTTTTTTGTTATTTACTTANACCCCGCCATCGTGCAGCCCCCAGGGGCCAACCCGCCGGGTGCCCCCCGGCAGCAGCAGCAGGAGCAGCTGCGGATCGGGGAGAGCGGGCAGTTCAGCGAGGGGCTGGAGGACAGAGGTGAGNGTTTTTTGTTATTTACTTAAATACCTGACCAGGTATTTGAAAGCTGCCTGCTTCCAAACCGCGTTACGCTTTAGTGCGAAGCACATCCATTTCGGACATCTGTTCAGGGCTCACTCACCTGCCGCCCACAAAGGCAGCTGCCATTTTAACCCTCCCCACTGCCCTGCCCTCCCCAACGCCTCCAGGCTCCTCTTCCACACAATTTGTCTCCATCTTTTAATTTCATCTATTTGCTTCCCTTAGCCTCCCTCTCTGTTGCCTTTTCTTCCTTTTCCATTTTGCTTTCAGCATCCAGGAGTCTCTTTTGTGTTCTCAGGCTTCATCCATAGTCCCTTTTCACGTAACCCCCTCTGTCTCCTGTTCTTTGCCCAGCTTCCCGAAGCCTGTGCCTGCTCACAAATCGTAGACACAAAGTAGAGGAGTGAGGGGGAAGAGTATTCACCACCTTCCTGACAGCTTCCAGTCGTGTCGGGGCTGGGGACAGCCCTTACTCAAGGGGTACCCTCACTGTCACTGCCAGTGGCTGAGGACAGACATTGTGCCTGCCTGAGGGCAATCTGAGGCTTCAGCTCTCTTTAAAGGAGTGAGGAATTTTGATTATGGTTTGAACATAGAAGTTTGGTTACAGAAAATTTTAATTAGTGCCCAGTATGACAGAGCCAAAGGTGAAAGAGGACCCTTTTGGCATTAAGGCTAATTCCATAAAGATAGTGTTTGTTGTACCTAACCTATCTCTTTCTGTGAGGGAGATGAAGCTAAAGATGCTGATTTAATTTTCTTCCTTGCCTCCATGCTCTTTCTATGGCCCTTGCAGTACCTTTCTTTTAGCTTTTCCTGTAGTGACTGATTCCATGTATACCAGGATAATTCACAATCATTGTAGAGGGAAATCTGGTATGCTTTTTACAGGTTGTCCCTGTTGAAAATGTTAACAGTCTGTCCTTTTAGATTGTACTTTTTCCTACAGTCCTTTCCAATGAATCATACCAGATCCAGTTATAGAGATGATGCTTCCATGTTTGCTAAAAATAAATACTAATCCTAAATTTTGGAACTAGATATTTGCTCTTTAAGAGTCAGATCCAAAATCGGTGATAATTTGGTGGATGGGACCCTTAAATTAACATCCTTAGGTGAACAGGTTTTTTATTAGCCTTATCTCTTCCACAATTTCTAACTTGACATTTTAAAATGATCCCTTAGCCAAATAGAAAAGTACTTCTGGTAAGTCAGCATATGGTAAAGCATATCCTAGAATCACTTCACAAATATGCCAAGCTTGTGTTCTGCAACTGTTAGGCAGGTTTTTTTCTCCTTCTGATTTTTTTATGGGAAGAAAATCTGTTAATATGTGAAGATGCTGAAAGATAAATTAAAAATCTAGTGAATTTAATCAGTTCATCATCTTTTCTATACCTTAAGGATATCTATGTGTTAAATAAATTATTGGCAATAAAATTACTCAGTATGTTAATTTCAGGGCAGAGGAATTTCATTTGTAGATGGTAGCTTTATATTTTTGTAGCAGTGCAGGTCATACTGAAAGATTAACTTTCATCCTCCTGTGGATGCTTGCTTTCTTATGGTCAGTGAAGAAATATGGAAGTTTGCCTTGTGAATTTTGTTCTTGTGTGTAAATTAATGCGCTGTTGTTGCCTCTAAATAATTTTTATTCTATGGGCTTGGTAGCCGTGTGAATGAGTTTGTATCTTTCTGTGCTGGCCTCAGGACACTCGTGAGAATTGTATGATCTTTCTTGGGGGTGAAAATTTTAAATACAGAAAATGTATTTGAATTATTTCAGGAAGGAAGGGATCACATCGCTGACAGCCAGAATATGCCAGCCATTTTGAGAGGCAGAGAAACACACACACACACACGGCAGAAGTGGTTGAGTTTTATAAAGACTGCAGTCTCTGTCATACTGGACACGTGCTTGACATGTGAATAGTAATCAGGAGTGCTGCACTAGCTCTGGGGCTTATTATTCATTCCTCAGTTTAATTAGGATATCGTTTGATTTGTTAGTATCAACTATGTATGTTGGACTTCCCAGGTAATATGAGCTGTAGCTATGAATTAAAAGATGTCTTAAAAGAAAGAAACAGGTGAGGATATCTGTCATTCTGATCTGTGTTTATTTGAGGTTTGAAAGACTGAGAGCCAAAATTGGCTGAGAAAACCTTTGCTTTATGTTCCAAAAAGATTTGGACCATAATTTGAAATCGTTGGTTTGGGAAGGGGACAGGAGGGCTGAATACACAAAATGTAAGAAGATGTGTTTTCTCTATGGTTAGCTTAGTAGAAATCTCTCCTATGTTTCAAGATGTGTTGTTGAATTACCTCATAGCAGACAGCAATTAAACTGTACATCGTTATATATAGTAGCAGAAGATAGGCCAAACATTTGTGGGGAAAAAAAATCTTCACACAAATGAAAGCAGGCATGTGAGAAATGGCTGTGCTACACTATCAGTAAAAGACTCAAAGCTTTTGCAGTTGTCATCTATCAGTTTTTGTGTATTAGAGAGACAAAGAATGCATGTAATAAGAAATGGACATAATTTCAGTATAGGGACTGGTCCATGCAGGTTTGTGTATCCTTTTCCATTCATAAAGGGAGGAGTGTGTAGCACAAAGTGTGATAATGTTTTAAATTTTCTAAAAATACAGTATAAGCATGAAATTCTCAGAGTGGCTTTCTGAACTCCCATAAAGAATCTCTCCATGCTTTATTGTAACTGTGGTGTAAAAAGCATAAAGAATTTTTCCAAGACAGCATGTATCCCACCATTATGCTGGGATCACAAGCAGTAATTTTAACAGACTCCAAGTGGCAGAATAAAATCTGATGGCTCAAATTTGACCCCCCCTGGATGCCTGCCTCTCTGCTGACATATTGCTGTCCCCCAAGGCAGAGATGTCCGATTCAGTTCTGAATTGATTCCAAAACCATTGCAGTTTTCAGCAGTATATTACAGTCAGTTGAAATTAATATCTGTAAATGTTAATAAACTTGGTTAAATGTGGTGTGGATTCAGGAATACACTGGGAACCAGATCAGATGCCCCTGCCTAGAAATTGGCAATAGCCACCAGAGAGAAAACTGGGGATAGTAATAGCTTCCACTCTTATGTTTTAATCTGATGCTGAGTCTGACACAGCCCCTGTTCTCCACCCTTTGTCCAAGACCTTAGACCAGCTACTGAAAGTCGTGCTGTGAAACCAGTGTCTCAGTTCAATGCATTCAGTGCAGGCAGATCTCTCTGAAAAGTGCTCATCCTCTGAGAGGAACCACCCACATCTTCTGGAGTAACTCATTAAGAAATTTAAAGCCATCAGGTTTTCTCTCCAGTTAAGCAGATTTGAGCTGAAACATAATGGTGAGAAAGAATGTATATTTTAAATTAGATGAATGTAGTGAGCACAAACTAATCAGAATGGGATATACAGAATGGAAATATGTAAAATTCTGAATGCATTTTAGAAGTGCCTTTAGACTCAGACTGAGAGAATAAAAACCAAAGAATGTTAATTTATGTTTTACCTGCATTCTCTGTGATGTAAGATCAGTGGACAAAAGACTTTAACAGACTGAAAGTATCAAAAAAGAGAAAAAGCAATAGCATTCCCTTGTGTTCAGCAGCCTTCTGCACTGATCGCTGCAAGGACAGAATTGGTTATTCAATTAGTTCTAGATGGGAATGTGTTCTTACCCCAAATGAAGGACAGGGTGCTTCAAGAGGCTGTGACAGCTTTGATTCTGGGGCATGCCCACTTGTGCTTTGATGATCAATATGTGCAGTGTATCCCTGTGCTTTGGGAGGTCATTCCACAGGGACTGGTGAGCAGGAGTTTTTCTCCTATGTTAATTAGCCCCAAGATCCTCAAGGCCTGAAAAAATTTTGATCTGAGGGAGTATAGGACTGAGCTATTTCTTGTGCAGAGGTACAGGTGGAAATCATATTGATTTGTGAATTTCCATAACTGGAATGCAGTGCTCTTTTTAAGGGATTGATGTGTGAGTCTTTCTGTGTGGAGTCAAAACAGCTTGGGTGTGCTCTTCTTGCTTACTCACATGTTTCTGGTGGCCTCATTCACTTCACCTTAATGATGTGAGCAGGATTTGATTCTGTATTGCTTTTGTGTGTAATATAGAATGTAAATGTGTGTTCTAGGGCTGAACTAAACACAGCTGTGTTTTTAAAAGGAGCAATGCATTGTTCATACATTCTTTGCTTATTGCTTATCAGGTTTACTAGAAAGCAGTACAAGGCTAAAACCTCATGAAGCTCAAAGCTACAGAAAGAAGGCATTGTGGGTTTCCTGGGTCTCCATTATTGTCACACTGGCTCTTGCAGTGGCTGCTTTCAGTGAGTATTGGGAATATTTTAAATTTCACACCTCTTCCTTTTTGTTCTTCTTTTGGTCTCTCAGAATTTCTTTCTTTGTGGAAGCTTTCTCATGTTTTTTTTCTTTGCAGCTGCTAAAGAGGTTTCTCTCTAGACTGCCTGTGTCTGTATGGTGCTTATAAATTAGTAAAACTGTTGGATTTTTTTCTGCAGAGTATAGGGTTGTTAAAGGTCGGAGAAAGAAGCAGGAGATGTTGATTCCTGCTAGCATTTATACATGTGGAACTGTTCATTTTGGAGAATAGTGTAAAAGTCATTATGCAGTGGGTTGCTTTTACTGAAGAGGTCAAATATGACAAATCTTAACCTGCTTGGGATTTGTAGTGGGAATGCTATAATAAACAATAGTGAATTGTAAGGGAGAAATATATAATCTATCTGTATTACACTGACAGATAACCTAAGACAATGCTAATCTGGAGGAGAAATTCCATTTTCTTTTTAGAATATTGTTTTACTATAAGTTTCATGACATTTTTCTAGTTTACCTTTAAACAAAGAATTTGAGTGGGGAAAAATATCCAAACTAAACCCAAACCACTTTTATATGGGAAAAAATGAAATCTATTTCTTTTATTTCAAAACAGGAAAAAAATGCATCATTGTGTAAATACAAATTTTAGTTCAATGCAAATTTGAGAAGTACAAGCTTTCTATCTTGGGCAATGAAGTAACACATGAAAGACAAAAAGAAACATGGAATGTGGAATAAAATCTTTACAGTGGCACGTTTTCTGTTTTAGAGAGGGAAAAATCAGAAGTGATTGAATTTATGCTTTAATACAAACAAAAGGAAGGCTCTGTCTAGGAGACATCAAAGAAGTCCCAAAACATCATTCTTAAGCTTAATAAGGACAGACTTGTATTGTTTCCCCCCCCCCTTTTTTTTTTTCTTTTGGGATCACAGCAGCCTGTCTTTTGTTATTCTAATCTGCATTGTATGACCTGCTGCTGGAAGTTGGTGTCAGCTCCCGGGAGAGGTGATTAAAATCTGACCAAATGGTCTCTGAAAACTCAACATATATTACTCAGAGCAATTTATATGGAAACACAGGTACAATAACTTGGTTCAGAAATAAGAAAAAAGAGGAGGAACACTTAGAAGCAGAATCTGACACTGTAAAGAATTTGAATGTTAACAAGAGAGTGAAACAAGTTTCCATTTTGTTCTGCTTCATGGAAATACAGTGGTCTGTCTTTGCTACTGAAGCAACATAAAGGTAAATACTATGTTACAGAAAAACCATGTTACCTCTTAACACTGTAGTTTTAAGGAATATTGTGATGCGGCTTAATTTCATTTTTCATTTTCATTTGTCAGGGTTGCAAGAATTAAGTGTAATATAGATAACTAAAACTGTGTCTTTTAAAAGGATCCTTAAAAACATTTTTTAAGATTATTTAGGCTGAATTCTTTTTTTTCTTTCCTTGTTTTTTGGCACTCTGGTAGTGTTTAGAGAAACAAACAACAGCAAAGAATGTAGTGCCTGTCTGGACATCCTGTGTCTGCATGTTCAGCTGGAGGGGATGGGTGCTGAACTACTGAAATCAGAGCAGACTAATTATATGTTTTTGGAATGTATCTGTCCCCATAGTTTGCTGAGGCTAAATTTATGAAGAGTAAGAGAGGGATCAGCACACAGATACATATTAAATCTGTACGGAATCTCTTATTAGGTAGTTGGCAGTTAACTTACATGCCACAAAAGCCTTGCCAGGGCTTTTCATATGTTTACTATTAAAAATTTTCAATCTTTGAGGAAAATACACTGACTTCTGGGATCACTTTGCTGTCCCCATGCAATTTCAGAAGTTCTGCTCATTTTACTGCCTTGCACTGGCTGCTCTCTTCCTCAGTGCTGTCCTTTTAGCAGGTTCCTCCAGCCAATCCATGAGTTGGGAGAGATGCCAGGTGACCAGAGTTTGCTGCCTGTTTGATAGAAATGTCTAGTTGTCACTTTGGGGTATCTGACACTGACAATTCAGCAATAGCAAACAACTGCTATTTAAAGCATCCTCTTTCCATTTTACCTCCTGTCTGTAAAGGTGAAGTGTTGGAAATACAGCCCTGATGTTCCATTTCAGTAAAAAACAGGGACCTGTTCTGGTAATTGTCAGGCTGCACTGACTATTCTCACTGCTCTTCCTGACTCCCCTAGAAATTCCTCATTTAAATTCCTGTTTTATCCCCTTCAAAATGCTTTCTTGCAAGTGTATGCCACATGATATAGTCAAGATACTATGCCAGGGAACTGATGTTATTTGATAACTGTAGAAAAAAATGCTAAAGGGAGAGTAGGGAAGAGGTTCAGGAGCCTCCTTTTCCAACCAAGTGTTTGTAAGTAGACTTCCTTCCCTTTTTACGGCCCACTCCCCACCCTTCCTTTCAAGGCTGGTCTAGTTGCCTCCAACACTATAGTTTTCCAGCATTAGAGTAAGTTGGAATGGTTTATCTTGACTATATGAGGTGTTTTCTTTCGGTGGGATTATGATGCTGCCCTAGCTGAACTCTGATGCTTTGAATTTTGAAGGAGACTGAAAAATCTCATGTTGATCTGAATACATAAAGCAGTTTCCTTATTAAGTAATGTTGGTGGCAAATGAGGCTTGAGAGCATAGAATCATAGAATTTTAAGGTTGGAAAAGACCTCTAAAACCAATCGAGTCCAACTGTTAACCCAGGACTGCCACATTCATGACTAGTGTCCCTAAGTGCCACATTCACCTGTTTTTTGAAGACTTCCAGAGGTGATGATTCCACCACTTCCCTGTGCAGCCTTTCCCAGTGCCTGACCACCCTTTCAGAGAAAGCTGAACTAGGCTAGGCTGGGTATGGAGCAGAATGACTGCTTAAGGGAAAATGAAGTTGTCACTTTTCGTTCACTAATACTGACAAGTAGGACTTAGACCATGAAATCAGCTTTTCCACTTAGCTGAAAGAACAGATCTCTTACTGTCAACCACTTAATAAACTTAATTTTACTGCAGAAATGCTGTACTTGTAAAAGAGCATTTGGAAGCTCCAGCTGCTGTCTCTGATGCTGCTCCTGCACTCTGTGGTAACCACTGTGGTCTCATGGCTCTAAGAGCTCTTGCAGATGTTGCTCTCCAGCATGAAATTGCACAAAGCTTCAGTAAAATCTCTGTGGACTTAAATGTGTGAGATCCTTGAGGTGAGAGGAGCCCCATGTATCATCTTTAGAGGCTGAAAATTTGGTGCTCTCAAAATATTCTGGCATGATTGTTTTGTGCAATACTTTCATGATCAAATGCTAATCAATGCCTGGTCAATAAATTCATTTTGCTCTTCATTTCAGGGCTGCCTGAATTATGCATCCTTTTAGAATTCTCATCAAGAGTGGATTTACTTTGTTATAAATATATAGCAATAAACAGAGTCTGAGCATGATAAAAGTTATTAAAATTAACTTTAAATTATTCCTTAGCACCCCAAGTAAGTGTCAGAATAATAGTTCTAATATAATTATTTCTGGATTACAGTAATGTAAGAAAAGAATGATAACAGAGAAAAGAATGATAACAGAATAAGAACATTTTTCTGCAGTGTATATCTATGTAGTATAAGGCTGCAGTCATTTCATAATAACAGCTATTATTTCTTTCTGTAGCTGCAGTATTGTGTGTTCATACTGAGCCTAGTTTAAGAATCATAATAGAGAGCAGGTGGAATAGAACTCCAGTGTTTTGAAGCCCATTATTCTTAGTTTCTTGACATTTATGTTACTAAAGCATAATTTTGAAAAATATACAAATATAGCTTCTGCTGTTGCAGTTCAGTTTCTGCTCAGGCAGCTAATCTCTGATAATATTGTCAAAGCAGAAAACAAGCTTGTTCTGCCTGGTGTTTTTTGTCCAGTGTAGACTTGTGATTCACAGAAAGCAGAGTGCTCATTCATCTTCCTGATCTGACGAGCCAAAATTGTTTCACAGTGAATGGGGAGTCCTAGCAATGCATCAAAACAATGTATAGACCAAATTCTGCACTGAAGGCTTTCTTTGTAGCTGGAGACTGAGAGAAGGTTTAGAATGTATGGGTTGGTAAATGTGAGCTTTGTGAAGGCTGCAGCCAGCCTGTCCCAGCGTGCCCAGGGCAGGTCTGCATCAGCCCTGGTCACTGGGAGAGTGGCAGGGGCTGTTTGCAGAGTGCTGGGAAATGGCAGTGGGTGCTCACATCTGTCCCCAGGGCTGCTCTGGACATCCCCCCTTTCAGCTCACCACAGGCACAGGTAAGGTTCAGCTGCACAGAAATAACTGAGTGCAGCAAAAAGTCATATCCTGGTGAGTGTTTAGTCTGGTGTAGTAAGAGGTGCTGGTGTTTGAGAAGGTGAATTCCATTTGTCTGTATCAAATCTCAGGTGGAAACTCGGTAGAATTCTGTGAGTGTGGGAGTATTTTACAGGATTAACTATTGGCCCATGGATAAGATATTAAATGTAAATGCACACACTGATGTTCTGATTTTATATAAAAATTGTTTGTGTTTCAGAACGAATTGCTGAAAAATTATTTATCATAGTGAGCTCCCGCATGCTGGGAGGCATTTTGTTTGAAATATATGGTGCAAATGCTTACAAATTTCAGGGTAGGTTTTGCTTTCAGATTAATGCTTTATGCTAATTCAGATTCTAACAGTTATAAATGCCAACAAACGTAGAAATCGTGTATCCAGGCCCACTTTTTTCACTGGAATGACTGCATTGAGTCATAAAGTCTCATGTGGGTTATCTATAGGACATGACTACTGGTTTTCCTCTACTCAGGTGCATGCAAATGAAATTACATGGGACAAACATTGAGCAATTGAAGTTGTTGTCCTCTGGATGCTCACATGTGGATGTACTGATGTAATCTGTCTCTCCTCATCTCAGACAACTGAGATGGGGAGTGACTATATTAATTTATTGATGAATATATAATTTTCTCTGTGACCCATCCCTATTCATGCTTGAAAAATTAAATATATGTGGGCTTTCCCTGATGTTTGCACAATACTTAGTATACCCTGGGCACAGCTGTGAATCATAATAACACTGCTAAAGAAAAATGTAGGGGAAGGTTCATGGTTCTGAGGCTCTTTAGTTTGGATGTTTAGTTCTTTAAAGGTCATTAATTTCAGACAAATGATGGGCATTCAGCACTCAGGCTGAGATTAGAATGTGTCATCTGGGAACTTAAACAGAACTCTCCAGGATCACAGAAAATGTGAAAAGTCTTGGTCTTTGTGTTTCCTCTTCCAGGAATTATACAGAATTGCATTTCTCTCTCCTAAAGGCCCAAGAAAAGGTTTTTTCTAGATTTTTATTGTCTTGAGTAGAGCACATCGCATTTATTCAGAAAGTTACATTTCAAGTCACAATTCCATGCAAACACTTAAAACCAATTAAAGACTAAATAGAGAATAAAGCTCCTCCATGGCAGTATACAGATCCCTCACTTTGCATGTTTCTCAGGGTGTTTAATTATGTCACTTACAAAAAGACAGATGCTACAGGGCTGTAGCCCCACAGAAGCGTTAATGAAATATGGAACTCAAATTCCCAAGGAAGAGTTCTGATATTGGTGACTCTTGTGCTTCCCTTCATCCTTGTAACAGCTGCACCACTACAGGTGAAAATAGAGTTTAGTCCTAACCATGTTACACACAAAAGCTAAAGGACAAAAAATCCTAACCATGTTACACATAAAAGCTAAAGGACAAAAGTCCATTGCCTGTGCAGCACTGGCAGAAGACAGCCTTTTGTATAGGTCAGTCTGTACTTAATGACAACAAAATGCAATTTTCATTCACTGAAAATGAAATGAGAGGCCGGTAAGGGCCTGTCTATTTTTTTTTTTTCCAGGCACACAAAGCTCTAAGTGACTTTCTTGGGAGGAGAAAATAACATATGGATGTCAAGTTCAAGACTGATAGCTGTTGAGCAGAAGTGTGGGTCTAAAATCTGCAGTGCTTCACACTTCATGAAATCTTTTCCTTAGCTGGCAGGGAAAATGATGGTAGAAGTCTGTGAAATCTAGAACAAGCTAGATAATGATATAATGTATTTGAACAGCAAACAATTAAAAAATTATTGCTGTGGTGGAAGTTAGTTAAAACAGCTGAATTTGTGTTTAAATGCTAACCTTTAAAACACACTAGTCTGTTGTATTTTTGCATTAGAAAATTGCAGTTTAATAACTGCTTATGTTAAGTAGTTATTTTTTTCTCATGAGAAGAGATCATCCCAAAGAATTTTGAAATTAAAACAGGGTGCTGATGATGAGGGAAAACCAACACTGTAACATGACTTCATGGAGAGTGAGAAACATGCAAGTACATTGTTTAGGCTGCTTAGTATAATAATCACAATGACAGTTCTTTCCTTTGTTGTTTTATTTTTCCTTTCCAAGGTTTTGTTAGGATTTATTTTGTGTGGAGAAGATTGGAATGAGTCTGTGCAGCATTTAGACCAGTAAGAATGTTAATGTCTTTCAAATGAATTTACATCTATGTTATGTAACATAGGTAATATGTGTTATATTTAAATTATTGCAGGAGGTTTTAGACACTTGAAATTTGGTCTTCAGTTTTGCCATTAGATCCCTGCTTGGATTCTGTCAAAGGCATCTCTGTGTTTGATGGCTCAGAGGTTCCAATGATGAGAATACAGTTGTGTAGCAAGGTGCAATATACAAATAAGTATAAATAACTTAGTGTAGTTATTATTAAGTAATTGTATGGATGCCATGGGTGCTACTCCTATCCCTGAGAAAATTCTACTGTGCTATTACAGGCAGGTGTAGGTAGAGGCTTAATTTTTCTTATGGGAAAAGAATTTAACACTCAGTGGGGAGGGTTTTAGGCAGACTAGTTGGTGCTAACTGGGTGGTGGGGGAACGATGTGCCCTACAGCCATCCCTAGCTTGTAGTGAGTGAAAAATGTGTATCTTGACTAAAAGCAGATGGAAGTAGTTAGGAGAAAAAAAAAAAGAAGTAATATTAAGTTTATTGCATGTGATTGATGTTAACTGTTATCCATAAAAAACCTGCTTGAATTTTATGTATAAAATTGAAAATAAATGATCCTCTAGCAGAAGTCTCAATTGTTGCTCTTGCTGTATTTGCTGCATCACCTAAGTGGGTGTACATCTGCCCTTTGAAGGACCATCCCTGCAGTCTGAAAAGTCAAATGTATTTTCAATCAATTGCTGTAGAATCACTTCCACAAAGCAGTGCCTCAGCTGTTGCAGGCTTGTGCAAAGGCATGAATGTGTTAACAGATTTCTTTATGAATGCCTGATATACCAATAGAATTTGGTTTTCAAAGATAATTTCATATTTTCTCTGCTGTCCCAATTTAAAAATGCACTTCGTTGCTTATTGGCAAAGTTGAACTTGTAATTCTTTGTATCTGGAGCTGAAAATCAACAATAATGACACAAAATGTATGTTTAATATTTGTTGTGTAGTTTCATTTTATTGTTTGAATTTTGTGAATTTTTAAAGCACTACTGGATTCAAACTTCACAGGCAGCGGTGAAAGTAATGAAAATAAGTGCATAGCTTTCTTAGGTTTCTTCTGCCAGAAATTTTAAAATATCCATATTTTAACTTGATATGCAACAAAATGTAAACTGGTGCCTCAGTTAATTTTTTAAATAACATTTGTAACTTTTGCTTTACTGGGGATGTTGATAGTGCTTGGTGTTCCCTTTTTGGCACTTATTTTCTGTGGTTTTTCAGTAACAGTGTTTGAGTTCCTTTCATTGACAGTAGAAGTTTGTCAGATTTTAATACTTTCTCAGAACAGAATATTATTTGTAAATGACTCATTTTATTAAGACTGCACTGTAGGAAGACTTAGTAAAATAATCTCATAAATAGTATGTGTTCTTTACCCTGCCCTTGAGCTCCCAGAAGCTCCATCCCTTGGAGCTGGATGTGAAGCCATGGTAGTTCTTGGTGAGAATTGGGAGCATCTGGGAGTTGAGGGGCGATTCACAGAGTGGGAGCAGAGAAAAAAACAGAGAATGAGATTGGGTGAATAGGTGGCACCACCTCTGGTGAGGTCAATAACCCAGTCTGAGCTGAAGGATGCTGGTGTCTGAAAATACCACCAGCAAGAGCATAAACCTGGTGTCCTGGGTACTCCTGTAGGTCACATGCCATGACACTTTGTGAGAGGAGACATATGAATACTGTGTGAAAAATCCAGTTTGGTAAATCTAAAGGCTGGAAAACTTTGATACATTGTGTTAAACGGGTGGTACAACCTGGTCAAATTCATTTGGTTCAAATGAGCATCATCACAGTCTTTGGTAAAGACTGAAACAAGAAGTCTGGAGATTGGAAAAGACAACTTTTAATGGACACTAACCTTCATTTGCAAAGCAGTCTTTTTCAGAGAAACCATAAGGAGCTCCTGTGTATCTCTTCTGACTTTTGTCTATGACTTCCATTACTGTTCTTTTTTTCTCTGGGTATTGCAGAAAAAGGGACAGAGAAGCTTATCCTCAGAGTTCAAAGAAGTAGATTAGTCAGTGCTTAGTCAAAGAAGAATGACCAGAAATAACCAGCTGGTATTTTGCTAGACAGAAGAACTGCAGAGGAAGTGGGATGGTCTGACAGATACCATAAAAATAGGTAGACAAGAGGCATCTG
Source organism: Ploceus nigricollis (assembly GCA_013399945.1). Taxonomy (NCBI): domain Eukaryota; kingdom Metazoa; phylum Chordata; class Aves; order Passeriformes; family Ploceidae; genus Ploceus; species Ploceus nigricollis. The sequence goes on along the minus strand of VXBC01008927.1, from coordinate 1,189,418 downwards.
CCTTCCAGGAACTATTGCAGGATAAGTGGCTTTTGGCACTTGCACCACAAGCTCTCCTTTCTGGAGAGATCTCTGAGCCATTTTTGTGCCAGGTGTGATGCTGAGAATGAGTAACATCTACTGCAGAACAGAATCTTTGGCTGAATCCTAAATGGAATTTTCTCGTCAGATATGAGGATTGTTTATCTTCTGCTATTAAAGATTTTGCTTCAAGGAACTGTTAAGTACAATGTATCTTTTCAATATATCAAAGCGAAGAAAATACACATCTAAGTGCATCTTCCACAGATCACATTCTTGAGTGAAACATTTTAATGGCCAAAGAATGACAGTATTTCTCCAGGCTCTGAAAAGAAAAATTTTAGAAGAAAGATTTATTATTGTTTAGTGGGAGATTTAATAGGAGATTTAATAATTGATTTAATATTCAACTAGGATGCATAGTTGGGAAAAAACAAAGTAACTCCATGCAATCCCATTGTGGTAGGGAACAATAGACAGGTTAAGGTATACTTGAAATGTTGATGTTAAATTCATGTTGAGTGTGAATTGAGTTTACTGTTGCTCACAGGTCCATGGAAGGCACAGGGCAGAGCCAAACCCAGCATCAGACCTGGCCAAGACCGTGGAAGCCAGAGACAAAGCTGATGGTGATTGCAGTGGTGGCAGATCACTTCCTAAATGGATGGCTCAGGGCCTGTGAGAAAACTGCTCAGCAGCTCCAGACAGCCTGTGCAGCACTGGTTTATGGGCATCAATTTGCATATGTGCTGGAGCGTGCTGCCAGGAGTAAGGAAGACAGATGTAAGGCATCAGTCTCAGCTTGTTGTGTAAAGCAGGGCTGTGTGTATGCCCAGAGGATTGTTGTGTACCTCCCAAATTGAGAGACAGCACTATTCTCTGACTTGCTGCTGAGGCTAACATATATCGGGCTATAATGTCTAACTGTGTGGAACTAATAGTACCCAAAAGAGCCAATTCATCTGCTCATTTTTGTGTCACATTAAAAACTAATAGTAAACTGTGTCTCCTTTTCATTTAGCATGACTTGATATTCCTGTGTGTAATTGCCTGCAACAAGGAGAGATTGTTTAACAATCCTCTCTAGCCATGAAAAACTAAGCCAGCAAATTAAATTATTAAGATTTTTAGTTAAAGAGGTAGAAATCATAGTTATGTGCCCCTTACCATAGGAGTTCTGATTGTGGGAAACCCGTAGTTACTGCCTGTGAATGTGTCAAAAACCCAAACCCACAATTATCTCATACTGAGAAGTGGGCAGAAGAATGATTCAATTTTTGTATTTTGGGTCCTGCCACTTGAGCAAACCCTACTCAAAGTGAAATTTCCTGTTACTCTCCCACTAAGAGATACTCACTGGGTCATTGTGTGTACATTTGCCTGCTGAGGAACATCTGGTGGATGAAAACAAGGCTGTGATTTAAGGGATAATGTTGCAAGTGATGTTTAATGGCTTTTGGAATCTTTAGACTTGAAATCACCTGAATACACTTAAGGTGATTTATAGGGACAGATCTTCAGCTGAAGGCCATAGATTTGTTGACTTCCATGGGTTTATTTCAATTTGAAACAAATGAGCATCAGTCCCTAAAGCATATGACAAATGATAGGATGAACTTGTAGCTGAAGAGGTGTTTTCAGACTCTGTTTAGCATTTCCTTGGTGTTTTGGTAGTAAGTTGTTTCTCACTTTTGTGAGGAAATATTTGCTTAAGGCAGTCTGTCTTGACTCTTACAAGCATTTCTAAACACTGGGGAAAAAAGGTGAATTAACAGCAACTCAGATCCTGCTAGGTTCACAGAGACTGGGCCAAGAATTTGCTCCAGGGACTGCTCTAATCCTGGGCATAGCCCAAGCTTTCTTTGTGGCTTTGGGAAAATGATTTTACTGCCATAAGCTTGTGCTCCATCTGCACACATCAAGCTTTGATAAATGAAAAGGTAACTGATTTTTCTGCCAAAAATTGGAGTGTTTTGCTATACAGTAGCTGACATGTTTATATACAGCCTTTGTCTTTCAGAGTGACAACATGCCCTGAATTTTGTATGTGCAGGAAGGCATTGCTGGCTGCTCCATCTCAGTATTGACCCACTGATTTGTGGGGTAATTTCTGGAGTTTGTTATGGTTTAACTTGTGGAAACTATTTAAAAGTCACAGAATTTCTAATGCTGTAGTGTACTGTATGCATTCAGATATGTTTGACTTCTTGTTGCCTGTGCAGGGGGGACTTTACTGTTGAGTGATGTGTTTAGGGCTGGTGGGTTTTGAGGAATGTGGTGCTACTCCTGATGTGTTTTGGTGGTGCAGTAAACCCAGTTACTGATGAGCTGGAATAATATGGAGAAAATTTAGAGTAAGAGGGGAGGGTTGGGCAGTTGTGTAGAGTGGTGGCTGTTGGTGGAATAGCTTCACTTTGTGCAGGGCCTCTCAAGGTCCTGAAGTACTGAGGGGGTTGAGTATTCTTTTTTTCTGCTTTCTTTTTTTTTTTTTTCATCTCCCTTTCGTAGGTGGTAGAGAAAGGTAAATGTTATTAACATTGGTTTTTCGGTGCTGGCAAGCTTATCTTTGTTCTCTTTCTTTGAGTAACAATTTTCATTGGTCAGGTAGAGGTTGGAAAGGATTTTTGCAACTTGAAACTGCTGTCAAATGAGTACAATTGAGAAATGAAAAGGACAGGAGAATGCTAGGAAATAACCTACCTTGAGTTCTAAGTGCATGCAGTTCTTGAGATCAAGGAGGAAATCTTTACAGAGGATGGCAGTTTAAAAAATTTGGAAGTCTCTTCAAGCAGCAAGTAAGATGGCTTTAACTATTGACAGTTGTCTGGAACACCTTAGTGAGGCCTTGAATCTCAAGGAAGAACCTATTTTGCTGTGTATCTGTTTGACCTGATGTTCAGTGTAACTTTTCATGTTTGATGTTATTTTTTGCAGGGCTATGCTAGGTTTGTTGCATGTACATTTTCTCTTTTTGGGAAAAACTGAGCTGGAGGTTTTTGTAACAAAGCTCAGCAGTCCAGAGTTCAAAGTAAGGTTTGAAAGCTGTATAAAAAGTGCAGCTGGATTCCCTGAGGTTATCAAACGTTTTCCTCTTTTTATTTTGCCAAGAGTTGAGCAGACATTTGAGGTTTGGCTGGCTCAGGTGTGGCAGTCTAAAACTAGGTAAGTTACATTATTCACAGAATATATAGACAGATTGGTCACTGCATTTAGTGCTCTGTAAGAATCTGCTGGTAATTTGTAACTGAGCTGTGAATATTTTTCAGGGCATGACACAGAGAGTGAAATGGGTGTCTAATGGATCAGATTAGGTACAGCATGTATGTCCCTGGAGATTGCTGTGGTGTTGGAGGATGTTTCCCTGCCCCTTGTAGCTGAAAAAAGAAGCAAAATCAATTTATGAAGGCTAAGGAAGTGTGCCAACATGAACACTGTCAAGCAGAATGTTGTCTCTGATGTTTTTTTTAGGTGGCTGGAAGTTTGTATTCCCCTATTATAGAATGGAGAAGTCAGTCTTTCCATGTTGTCTTAGAACCATAATAAACAGCTTTCTGCATATGAATGTTCCCTTTATCTCTCCCCCTGGTGTTTTTAGAGTTCACTGTGAAATAAATGCTGTTCTGCAGTGACCATGAGGCACACTGGAGTTTAGTGAGTTGGTGATTTGTTACCCTGGCTGGGTACTCTGCACATTTTCTGCATAGGCTTCCTGCTGCAATGCAGGTTTCTGCTAAGCAGTAAAAACCCTTGCTAAGTTTTGCTTTTGCAAAAAACTAAGTCAAAATAATATGCCAACTTCTGTAGTAGAGGAGAAAAGGTTTGCTAAATATGGTATGACTTAGACAACATAAAAAAGCACCCCAAATGCTGGGTTAAGTTTGTTTAAAAATTAGGGTTGATGGTGCTTACTACTGATGGAATCAATTTTTCATGATCAAATGCACATCACTTGTTTAAAGGACATATTTCTGTGATGCTGTGCTCCTTTCTGAGCCTGTTATACTTATTATTCCAGTGCCTGGTATTGAGAGGAACTTCAGGTAGATGATTTGAGGAAGAACTACTAAAGGATTGCTGTCTTGCCTTATCTTTGCAGCTGCTGCAGCCTTGTGTGGAATTTGAGGATGTGGATGGGAAGTAAGAAAGACATACAGAGAAGTTCTGAGGAACAGGAGATTATGTGATAACAGTGCATCTGTTAGGTCTGCAGGTTAATCCTGGGAAGTGTCCTGTGTGTCACAAAGTCCTGCTGTCAAATCTTTGAAATAGACATTGAGTAAAGAGCTGCTTTCAGTCCCAGTGTCTTTGCTATTCTCATGTGCACTGGCAAAGCTCAGTGTTCCTAGAATGAGGAAAAGCCAAAGGGTTTTTTTAATCATCACATGGGCAGATGTCTTGGGTGTTTTTAGAGGTGGGAATTGTTTTGGTGCTTGGTTTGCCTTTCTGCATTCTTGGTTTTACTGAGCTATTGTACAGAGGTGAACACAATCAGCCTTTCTTTCAATGGCACTCTTAAAAATGTAATTGGGCCTGAGGATTTAATGACTTTCATATAGTTAAAGAAAGCAGACATACTCTCAGTTGGAAAGAAAGGATGGAACCCAGTGATGTCAGTGCTAAACACAAGTGGAAACAGACTCTTAAGTGGATCATCCAGTGGATCAAGCCATCAAACCTGGCAGCAAACTGCTTCACAAACAGGGAGGTGATATTCCATCATCCTGCCCTACATAATAGAGGACATGTGGGAAAACAGATTGCACAACTGGGTTGCAAAGAAGCTGCAGGACGAACAAATTGGTGTGGAAATCTCATACAAATGTATAAACATAAGTGTGCAGATCCTGTGGTTTAAAGCAAGGGCACAAACTATGGGTCTTGCTAAGTACTATGTAATAAGAAATTACTTTGAGGGGATGTAGTGCTTCTAAAAGTGTTTTCTCACTTCCAGACTAAGTCAAAGCTCTCAGGTTTTATAACAAGGATTATAAAACCAGGCTTGCACTCTTGTGCCCTACAGTCAGTTCCCTTGCTGCTTGGCACAGGAAGCAAGGGTGTTTATGGCAGATAATGTTACAATACTGGTTTTATGCAGGAGTGTCCTACACTGTCAGTGTTTGAAACACTCAGAAATCTTTGGAGAAAATACACTTTTGAATGGAAAGAATTGAGTTTTCTGGAGCTTCTGGTATTCAGCTGTGTTTGTTTTAATTTCTCATACAAGTATGACTTGGTTATTCAAGAACAGCAGAGGTCACATGAGGAGCTGATTACCTTTGCTTGTAATTAATCCATTTAACTGTCATTCAGGTGATACATTTTTTAGTTAGTTTAAGAAATTATATTGCTACCTGTTCCTTACAGGCAGTTTCACAGTTACAAAGCAGTTTCAGTCCAAAAAGCAGCAGATTTGATCTTTGGTGTAAATGTGTCAGTCTCCAGGGTCCAATTAGGAAGGAATGGCAACGGTTCTTCCCCTTTCTTGGTGGCCTGGGCTTCACATTTGCTGGCAGATAGAACTGAAAAAATATTAGTTACTACCCAGTGCAAAGACACCTTTTAGACCTTAACATTTACAATCTGTTTTCTCAGCTCTTTTTGTGTGTGTATACAATGATTTGACTAGGTTAGGTAAGATGCAGGGAAATTAATAAAATATATCCCATTAATGATGCTGTGTAGCTCCCCTGCTCACAGAATGTATCTGCCTTGATTTCACTGCTGTAACTTCAATCAGAATTGATTTTTGCCTTTGTGTGCTTCTGTCTTGTGATGCTGATGAAATTAAGATAAGAAATGTCGAGGCCTTGGGTCAGCAGAAGATGTTGATAAAGGGGTTCTGTTTGGGAGATATTTGGTACTCGTTATCTTCTCTGCAATCAATAGGAATCCTTTGACATAGGACAACATCAATAGCTGGGAAGATTTTGACATGCAAAAAAGTGCATGGCTTTAGGAAAATCTGAATTTGGTTTCTAGTTCTGGTGCTGGTAGGGCATTTAACTTTTCTGCCACCATGTTGCACTTAGATTTCGAGGGCTGCACTTGGTTTTAGTAACTCTGATTTAGGATGAAGAATTAGAAATTAAATAGAAATTAGAGTTTTAAATGATTGATGTTATTTGTTTTGTTTTGATTGAGATTATTCACATTGTGCTCCTAAGCTATAGTAAGATCCATGATCTTGAGGTTTGAGATTTTCAGGAAAGAATGTATTTTCCTAAGTGTAGATATAGTAAAATATGGTATAGAATTCCTCCAGTTTTAGGCAAAAATGACTGTGCTAGATAGTTAAAGAAAGCAGAGAAATACAGAAGAAGGTTCTTAGGATGTTGAAGGAGGATTAGAAGCAATTACCTGTGGTTTTGTTGAATTTCCTCCTTTTAGCTTCATCTATTCTAAAAACTCCAAACAAGATTGTTCAGAATTCCAATAGATAGGGACAAACCCCCTGGCCTCAGAGGTGCTTTTGTAGGATTTTTCCTCTTTCTTCAATAGGTTCAGAATTTAATTTGCTAACAGTATCAATGATTGTAAGGAATATTTGGTTTTCCCCATTAGAAAACATTCCCCTTGGCTCAGATGACCCTTCTGGAATGTTTTCTGCCTTTGCTTGCTATGATGAAATCCTCAATGTGAATACAGTTTTCTGTACATAAAACATTTGTTAATCTTGCTGTGTTAATTTCCAGTGGTGGTCAACTCCAAGTGGAAGAACAAAACCTAATCCTTTGTGTCCCACCATTTTCAGTGTCAGCAATACAGGGGTGTGGTAACCCTGCTCTCCTTCTTACTCCACACAAACTTTTGTCTGTTTGACAGTTGGAAAGAGGGAAGTTTGGGCACTGAGAGTTATTTATCTTCCCAAATATTCATTCAGCACCTTTGGCAAGGGCTGCCCTGCTCTGTGTTTCATTTCACAGCAGCTGTGCTCCTGAGTCACAGGGAGAAGTTCACGCGTAGTGTTTGCCTCCAGTGCCGTGCCCACTTCCACAGGCACTGGGGAGGGATGCAGAACATCCTGTTACTTTGCTGTTTTGTGAAATGGTGATTAAATCTGAGCTCTTTAGCAAATAACAAAGTGATTCATAACACTGCACAGAGCACATGTTGAATTTGGAGATTAGTAAAAATAGTAGGGATGGCTGCTTCGAGCAACTATCAAGTTTCTGACTCAAAAATTAAATGACAATTTCTTTACATTCTTCCCTGATTTGTTTGGATTATAGAAAGAGAGAACTTAGCTTTAAGTGATAGGAAAGCAACAGAACCTGGAGACATGAGTTCTTTATGCACTTCCATTATTTTCCATCAAATTAAACCATTTTTCAAATAGAAAAGTTTCTTAGCTTTTTAAATATTTTTAATTTTTTTATTGTAAAGATAGATGATTTATCAAACAGATAAAGAATATTAGGCCGCCTCCTCTCTTCTGTGCTCACTGTAGAGGTAGTGATGCAATATTTCATATATTTTATGATACAGACTGTCTTGCTGATGTGGTTCATATGGTTAATTGCATTTAGCAAGAGTTAGGTCAGTCTTGAATGTAGTAGACTTCCAAGCAATATGTTTGAATGGTTTTCAGTCCCTAGCAACTGAATGGCTTGTCATCCTAAAAAATTAAATTAGGTTCTCCAGAAGTACTTGAGAAAGCAATTGTTTTGTATTTGAGGTTTAGGATTGGAAAGGAAAGGTTGGAGAGGGAGAAGCAGCCTTATTCTGGAAAAGCACATTACCCTAAATGCTGTTTGTTAAGCAAGAGAGAGACTGAGGGTCCTAAGGAAGACAGAAATTGTTGTTTGCCTGTACTTCAACCCCTGAAAGAGAAAACAAGTAGCTCCTGCTCCTCTCATCCAGATGGAGAGAAGGAGAACACAGATGCAGCCCAAATTCCAGTTACTGACTCTTAAAGGAAGATGAACACAAACTCAGAGTCAGTCTGGTGGACATGGTGGGTTCTTGGGATACTAATCAGTGGGTAACTTGTCCCCTCTGATATTTTTTCTCTTTAATTTTGCCTTTATCTTCTGAAAAAATAGGGAAGATTTTTTATTTTCTGAATAAAAAGCCCTCAGAAGAAAAACTCCATTAGAATTACATTACATGCTTAGTAATATAAGATACTATTTTAGAAGTTATAAAATTTATTGAAGTGCATATTCCCTTTCTCTTCCTCCTTTTTTCCCCCTATACCTGATGGTTTTGTGTTTTGTTTCTTTTTTTTCCCAAGTGCCCACTTGTTTTGAATCTCAAGTTATGCTTTGTTCACATGCTTAAACAGTACATTTCAGACCATTCTGATCACTGAAAACTTTTATTACATTTTTATAATTCTTAGGTGAAAGTAAGTGGTCTTGGTTTATATATACAATAATTATTGACTTCAGAGGCAGGTACCTGTTCTTAAGCTATTACCTGGCTTTAAATAAGATGAACATTGATATCCTTGCTGTGTGGTGTCAAGGGCATTTTAACCAGCTTCTCTTTGTTTCTGGTTTCCCTGGCTCTGGCTCTGTTGTTTTGATCATGTCTCAAAAGGGCAAATTCAGGTCCCAACTCTGTGCTGTGCTGCAGTGTTTTATGCTTCTGGTTTATTATTTATCACTAAATGCCTGTGGATTGGATTATATTTACTATTGCACGCCACTGGGAAGGTTACACTGAAGAAGAATAATTTGAATACTGATTTTAGAAGTCTGACTCTTAATATCTCAGATCACCTCTTTGAACATTCTCCCAGTGGATAGTTTTACATTACATGTTGTTTTCTTAAAATGTTTAGGAGGAGTTGTTATAGAAACATTGCAACTTTTTCCCATATCTTCTTCATTTTAAGGGAAATTTGTCTGCAATATTTTCAGTTATATTTATGTTTATTAATGCTTAAGGACTCATAGGCCAGAGCACTGGCCTTCCATCAAGTTTGTTGTTTTCAAGATCTAACCCCTTGCTGGGGATTGGCAACTTGGGATTTCAGATTTAATTGTGTTTGTTGTGCTGTGCCCTGTGCTAACAGGCAGCTTTTGAAATTGATCAAGCCAGGGATTGAAGTAGATGAAGTTGTGAAGTTTGAGTCAATTCTCTGTCAGCATTCAGAATTTCAGGAGGAAGCCCATGAGTGGTTGGTTAACAACTGCTTGTGAGGAGTGTTTTTGTACCAAATATCTTTGTGAAACCCAGTGTTTGTTGAAGCACATTTCACTAGGAACCGAAGATGAAGGAATGGTTGTGTAGCTGAGAAGTACATTAATGAATTACTGACAAATATTTATGCATTGTTGGCTTCTGACCTGCAGCCTGACTTGGGCATGTGTTGGGTTTCCATGTGTAACAACACTGTAATTATCAGACAGAGAGCAGAGCATGGTAATAGTCCTCAAGGGTACTTCCAGTAATAAATATAATTGAGTTCACTGAATAACAGTCCTAAATATGCATTGATTTCTGAAAAGAGAAAGAAATAGCAAAATGATTTCCAATTAAATATTTCTTTTATTCGTGCAGGAGTTCAGGAGGAATCTTATAAATTTACCACTCTGTTTTGAAGCAATCTACTGGGGAAAATTGTAATTTTAAAAATTGCACCATGAGTTAAATTTATACCAACTCAAAATACCAAACTGTTTTAACAAGCTCTGTGCTGTATAAATGAATAGATTAAAGCAGTGTTTGTGTCAGAACCTGAAGGTGCTACCACTGTGGAGTTCTACTCCAGCAGCTTTCACACATCACATGGCAGCTGGGGAAGACGCATTGCTATTAAATCAGCAAGGCTATCAAAGAAAGGGCCTCTGAGGTGTCTGATCTGTTTCATCTGATAATTAAATGGTAATTATGCAGTCAGCCATTCTAGTGTAAAAGTTTGTTTAAGGCAATATTGAAAATTAAGATCTTATGTAGAGCTAGAGACTTTTTTGGGGGGTATGCTGTAGTTTTTTGATCCCTAAAATTGGGTGTATCAATCAAAAATGTTCATGGATCTAGAATAAGAATGACCACTGAAAGAAATATCAACAAAAAGGTGCTAGAAAATTTAATTTAATAATTCCATCCTTTAAAGCATCTTGTTGCTTTAAATGGGAAATTCTTTTTTAACTAAATCAAAAGCCTACTGTGGAGTTCCATACCAAGAGAAACATGTGACACATCTTTCCTGCATAAATATTGGAACTAGGAGATCTAGTGTGCAAGGACTGAAAGCTCTCCTCACTGAAAAATATTTTATAACCTTGATACTAAGTTTATGGTCTGTAAAAATCTACATATTCAAGAATACACCCTATTTCCCCTCCTGCCATATGAGAATGTTTCCCTCTATAGTGAATTCTGTCTCCCAGATGCAGTATTTTAATTGAATAATTTTGTTAGCCCAAGTTTTCCATACTTTTTTCTAATACTGACTTTTTATCATCATCATCATCTATATATATGTATGTAGTCATTGGAGACCAATTCAACATTGGAATGGTTGCACTGTGAGCTTCACTATTGACTTCATAGCATGAGCTTTTCTGGTTCTGATTTTGCAAGTTGAAAACATTTGGAGGAACTCAAGAATCTCACTTATATTTTTGGTAGCTAATATTTTACCTAAGGGGAACAGCTCTTTCCAACTTATGCAGTGATTATTTCTAATCCTGGAATAGTGCCTTCTGATGTTTTAGCATTTGGAAGTACAAGTGATACTTGATATAAATTATTCAGTGTTCTTGAAATATCATTTATAACAAAATACAGTACAGTCTTACTGGTGCCTGCAAGATATACTCGGCCTATGGGCTGATTTTGTGCAGACCTGGACTAAAAGGACTGAGGAGAGCAATGAAACAGCAAATGAGATGATTCCAAGGTGCTTCCTTCACTGTTCACTCTTCTTAAAACAGTGGCCCCTCCCTGAGCTGGGTGGCTGAGTCTGAGCTGAGCACCTTACCTTGCAAAGGAGAAGGTTCAAAGCTTCACTGGGAGAAAGAAACGTTCTTAGTGGATTTGTTGAGTTGATCACATGCTTTATTTAGATTTGCAGTCAAATGCATTTCAGCTCTTCACATGTATTTGCTTCTGAAGGTCTCACAGTACATGCACAGAAGGAGGCGTTTGGCTCATTTTCTGTGTCTCCAAGGAGTCCTGCAGTAGTTTAATTTCAAGGGTGTGCAAGGGCAACACTGGTTCTCCAGACATGTCTTCTGCAAATCCCAGAAGTTAATGACAGTATCTAAAGCTCTTGCCTTTTACAGAATAACGTTCTGCTTTGAAGAAAGGAACCTCTGTAAGTTATTGATCAGTGTTTGTGCCATTTCTGAAGTAGTTATGAATTAAAACTTAAGCAATGGACTTCGATATAATCAACCTGGCATGAGGAACCTGAGTAAACCTTTCAGCATTTGCTCTTCTAATGCATTTACAAGCTTAAAAATCTGATGGAGTTGCATAGGCAGCCCTTAGACTTTTGGGATACAATTTAAGGATCACAACCATCAGAGATCTTTTGATAGCTGAGCTTGATATAGTTTGGTGATGGGATAGTACTGAGTAGTGCATGTATATTGAGTTGCCTTGTTATCATTAGTGGACTCTGCAGAGAAAGACAAAGTCCACAAATACAAATCATAAATATGTCAATAGAATCATTTAAGTGAGGTTCATTTAACCTTGTTTAATAGAGAAGAATCACTTATAAAGTGTTACAGGATATTTCATTTATGGTTTGGTACTTTGTTTTTCTTGGAAGAGACTGCTCTTTGGAAGCATAAACACATTTTCTGCCATAAAAAATGTTTAAAGCTAATAGTTGGACATCATCCCTTGCTAACTATCAAGTGACAGAGTATAGCAGACAGGGCTTTGCTGGTGTCTTCTTGAACAGCATGCAGCATGGTTAACTGGACTTAGTACACCTCACAAACAGAAACCTAGAGGATTTTCTGTCCCTCGCTTCCCTCACCATCCCTATCTCAATTTTTTGTGGTAATCATGAGTGCCCTGGCTTAGCCAAAGTTCACTGTAGGACTTGGTAACACACCCCATCTACTATCCTGCAAGCAGGGAATAGAGATGTCTCTCCCTAGCAGAAGAGAAGATGGCTTTTGTAGATCCACTGCCTTTCCTCCCTCCTGCTAAGTGTTTTCTTCTGGACCAGGGTAAGGCCCTGGGAACCATGTAGGTGTTCACCTCATTTGCTCACATTCGTCAGGGGTATGACACAAAATGGCATTTTGCTGTCTGTGGCTTAGCAGAAGCTTCCTTTTAGCTTTTTATTTAGCTGTTTACCCTAATGGTGTTTTAAGTGGTATTTTTAATTTGGCACACCTGAACAATCAATATCATTAAAATGCATTTTACGGAGAAGCTATTGAGTGATTTATTCAGAAGATGCAGAGCATGGACAGGAGATAATTGTCCCTTGCCTGTATAAAACTCACATTCTGAGCACCAAGTCTCATGACAATAAAAAATCCCTGAATTTGCAGTTGTAGCTATTAATCTTTCTCAATGAATATAGGGGGTTTTATACCTTAGTTATGCAAAAACTGTTTTCAGATGGGAAGATTTTGAATTATTCATGTTCCAGTCATGCATCAACACATATGTGTCCCTTGAGAAACCAGTGCTATGTATTCTACTGTTTGTTGTTTTTGGGTTGGTTTTGTCAATATTTTGTGGGGAGACTGGCAATTAGTAAACCAATGTAACAGAAAACTGCTCTCATAACGGCAGACATGGAAAAGATAAGTAATTTGACCCACTGGAGAGGATTACGTTTAAAATGTATTTGGATTTTATTTTTTTCTACTTATTTTTTATCTCCCTGCTAATTTCATTCTTGCTATCTTCTAAATAAAATCAGCAGTAATAGGATTACAGATCCATTGAAATCCATCTCTGCAGACTGTGCATGATGGCTGTTGCTATGCAAAAGTGATGTTGTCTCATACTGAGAAGATTCCAAAGGTTCTTGGTGGTACATTGTACTTAAAAAGCACTTCTCCCAGGGATGACTCCTTCAAAGGTTAGTTTTTTATTTATTAGACTATGGGCTCTCCCCCAAACATTGCAAAGTACTCTATAAATAGGGCACAGAAATACAAATACCTTTAAATAGTTTGCATGCATAATGATTCCTAGCAATCCAATGATAACCTGGATTTCTGTGTGTATTTGGAGAGCACAGCTGTTCTGACTGGAAATGCTGTCTGCCCTGAAGCTCTCCCTCTATTTTATGGCCCACCAAGGAATTGTTATTTGGGGACATACAACATTATTTAGGGTAATTAGTTAGGCAATAGTGACTTCTGGGTTTCTTCCAGAAGTGACACTTCATCTGAATGCTGGTTTCAGGGACAAACTGCTCTGGTAACATGGATTAAATCAAACAGGGATCAAAGTGGTTCACTGATTTATTGATGGCAAGTAATTAGCTGGCAATCAGTAAATTGTACATTAAGGATGAATGCCAGCAGTGCAATGGATAAGCCACAACATTGGACACTTGAAAAATGTCTATTTGCAACATCAAACTCCCTTGTACAACTAACCCTAACCTCCCCAAGGTTATATGTGCACCCCCATCCCTTCATTACAGAAATAAAGTTTGGAGCCTCCCCAGCCATGTGCTGGATGTGTTGCCACCCCTGCAGTGGTGACAGTGTGAGTGTTCTGTGTGTTCTCCAAGGCACATCCTCGGCACTCCCTGAGCTCCCTGTGTGTTCTGGGTCCTACCTGTGCTGTTCCTGGTGGTGTCCCACGGCTTGGAGTGCTGGCTCCACATGGAGCCAGGCAAGGAGGCTGCCCAGCAGCTCCTGGGCAGGGCTGTGGTGCTGCTGGAGGGACTCCAGGTAGTGCCAGGCACCCTTGGATTGCAGCTCTTCCTATGCTGTTTCCTGCTGTTGTTACAAATGCTTATGTTTCTTTGTTTCAAAAGTTTCTTCATTCTTCCCCTCATTTCATCCTCTTTAGCACAGCCAGTTTTGGGCACATGCTTCGTTTCTGCCTTCTCACCATTCCTGTAGGGATTACTTGAATCCTGACATTTTGTTCTCATAGACAGGGAGTGCTGAATGTTCACCCCCTTTCAAGTAAGTGTTTCAAAGACAGATGGATGTTCCTTATTCTCTCTGTTATGAATTCATCAAGGCAGGCCAAAACTTACAGATCTGATTGGGCCCTGCAGGGATTGTTATGTTTTGCATTTTGTATCCTTCTCTCTGAAGTCAGAGAATCAGGCAGTAGCAAAGCTGGAAAAGATACCCCAGAGATCAGACTGCCAATTCCTGGCCCAAGTGCTAGAGACATCTTTGCCTTCTTGCTCTGGAATTCCTACCTACTCCAGCCTGCTCAAGTTTTTCTGAAGTTCAAGATAAGTATTTAAGTTATGATGATAATTGGTATTATATCTGTTTCTTATTTGCACTAAAGTCTCCAAGCAGTTTTTTTCCTTTCAGAAATACCTTCAGGTTTAATAGGTTTCATGTGGATATCCATATGATGAGGGACCTGCAAAAATCTGATTGTAGAAAGAGGATTGTTCCTGGGATTTGATTCTTTGTGTTGAGGAGTAAGAATTACAGCCTTCAGCATTTCTGGAAACCTTGGAAGGTGTAAGCGTTGGCTTAGCTAAAGAGCTGAGTAATTCACTCAGAAAACAGTGAACAGTCTGCAGAGTGGGTTTTTTTTTTTTTCCCTCTGAGCTCTGCCAATGTATGTTATGGAAAAATGGCTAAATGAGGAAACTCATGAAAACATTTCCTCAATTCACACCTCCCACTCAACTGACAGTTCAAAAACTGAGTCAGAAGGGCTAAGAATTGCTCAAAAGTACTGTTGGAATTTGGCAAGGACTTTGGAGCTAGGATTTTATCTCTGATTTGTAGTAAGATAGCTACTGCTGTCATCAGCTGCCATAAGTTTTGACCAGTTAAAGTCCTTCACTGAAGATTAATGGTTCCAATGAAATTATTTTTTTCTTGCCTCTTATTCAGATTTTTGATGTTGGGAATCCTTTGAGGCTCTGTTTTGGCAGGAGAGTAGCAAACTGCTGTTGTGTTAAATTCAGCTTCCTCTACTTGCTACATATTTTATTAGATTGTGTTTAACTGCACTGTCCATGGCTGCAGTCATCTAAAGAATTGAAATACTGCTGGGTTGCCCATGTGATGGTAAAACAAAGTGGTAGTACTGTAAGCAGCAGGAGGCAGTTTTACTTCAGCATTCAGGTGTTTGACGTCTGCCTAACACAACATTCCCTAGGACAGGACAGCCACTGTGGGGTGAGGAGGGTCAGGTCCTGCTTCACCAACCTGATCTCTTTCTATGACAAGGTGACCCACTTAGTGGATGAGGGAAAGGCTGTGGATGTAGCTATCCGGACTTTATCAAAGCCTTTGACAGCACTTCCCACAGCATTCTCCTGGAGAAACTGGCTGCTCGTGGCTTGGACTGGTGCAGTTTGCTGGGGAAAAGCCTGTCTGACAGCCAGTCCCAGGGAGTGGTGGTGACTGGACTTACATCCAGCTGGGGCTGTCACCAGTGGTGCTTCCCAGGGCCCAGCACTGGCCCAGCCCTGTTTAACATCTTTACTGATGATCTGCACAAGGGGATGGAGGGCACTCCCAGCAAGTTCATAGACAACATCAAAGTGGGCAGGAGTGTGGATCTGCTGGAGGGCAGGAAGGCTCTGCAGGGGAGTCTGGACAGGCTGGATCAAAGGGCTGAGGACAACTGCGAGAGGTTCATATGGTGATCATGAGAATTAGGTGTAATGGGGGGAAAAAAGAGCACCTTATTCATGCAGCTTTGATTGTTGTTCTTTTTGGCTTCTTCATTGATAAATCCAAGGTTTGCTGGATTATATTCTTAGAATATCAGACTTGGTGGAAGGGGAGAGCTTGAGAAAAATGGTAGTTTCAGAATAAGCAGCAATATTACATATTTTACATATTTACATTTCTTTATTTGAATTTTTAAAATTTAGTTACTATTCTACACAAATGGAACTGCCTCAGTGCATGTGCTAGAGCTTGAATTGAAACTGTTTCGTGGTTGAAATCTGAATTTATTTTCAGCCCAGTTGTGTTAGCCATCTCCAGGATGATTTTAGACTGCAAGTTGCTAAATCGTATAAAGGTCTATGTGTGACTCTCCAATAGGAGTAGAAAAAAAGTAAGTTTCTAGGGACTTGGTGTGTGCAGAAGTATTTTCAGCAGCAAAACTGATACTACACTGTACCAGAGCAGGATGAGTTTTGTACTTGTGTAGAAATTTTACTCTGGTCTTTTGTGACTTTTATTTTCTTTAAAGTGTAAAATAGAATCTGATCTGTTTGACCATACATGGGTGTTCTTTTTGTTTGGTTAAACAGAACTGGCGTAATGTAAGTGTGGAATTTTAATTCTAAACTCACTATAACTTAGCTTTGATTTGAACAACCTCTTATTCTGTATTGCACTTTTATGTCTTGTTTTTGGGAAAGGAATGACCACAAAAATACAGTGGGTCTAAACCCACTGGAACAACCAGTATTTATGTGGAAATTTTAATGAGTCTTTCAAGAAAAACCCTACCTCTAAGGTGAGTATTTAATATACTTCAGAAAGTTATGTGTTGCAGTAGACTATAGTGGCATGACTGGTGTTACTAAGTGCATCTGTTTTGCTCACAAACAGATATAAATACAAATTATTTTTGTTGTTGACATTAATATTTATGTTTCAGGGACTGCATATGTAATAAGAATTCTGCTGGAAAATGAAGCCTGTTCCAGGCTGCTTATTATACATATGAAGCTTTGTACCCGTTGTTTTATTCCAGTTATTTTAAAAATAGAAATCAAACAGATTTCTTTTTTCCCTAATATGCATATTGGATCTGATACAAGGACTTTTAGACTGCAGACAACTGAAGAACATAAGACACCTTTTATTTCATTATTTTAACTTGAAAACTTAAGTGCCTTACTTTACAAAAGCAATCCCTCAAGGATGTATAGGCAGTGCTGTAAGGTGAACATTTAATCCAGATGTTTCTAAAGTGCTCTAAGAAAGCCATCAACTCTTGTTAGAGCAGTTTGTACATGTTTTTCTTTTCTTTCTGTCAAACCAAAAAAATCTTCTAGTTATCTCAGCAGGAGAATGCTACGTACAAGGGCTACAGGAAAATAATAAGCATTTTCTTGAGATTACTCAATCTACACTGACTCAAAATATTGGCACATTATACCAGAGATGTAACATAGGAGGTGTTTATGAATCTAGTATAGGTAAGGATTTTACCTTTCCTTTAAACCACCAAAAGAGGTAGATGCTTTTTTTTTTTTTCATGTACAGGCATGTACACAACATTTTTTGGTTTGTTTTGTTTTTGTCCAGATTTCCAATCTATACCCAAGGTACCCAAATTCTCCAACTGCATAAACCAATGCTTGACTTTCTCTGAATGTCGCTCTTGATTTCAGTGACCCAGGTTCAAATCCACTAAGTACTTGGAGGCTAGTGAACTTGGATGATGTCTTTGTGTAGTGGTTTTAGTTCGCCAGTTTCAGATTTAGGATTAGGTGAGGTAGGATTTAGGTGAGACAGGATTAGGAGAAAGGTTTTTGTGGCTCTGGAGCTGCTGGCAGGACATTTCCATGCTGCTGAAACTTCAATCACGCTTGGCTGCGTCTGCCGCTGTCCAACGTGCTGCAAATGCTTGACTCAGCAGCAAACAGGGCTGTGCTCTGCAGCTGCCAGCATTGATCCATCCTTTCTCTGGATAGCTGCCTGAGGTATCATCTTGCTGGTCTCAGCTGCATCAAATCATGTTGCCTGCACATTGCTGCTGAGATTTTGGGTGTGGGAGATCCTGGAACAGACCTGGCATTTCTATGCCTTGGAAATAATGGAGGAGGGTGTGGCAGCCACCAGCTGGGACAGCCAGGAACAGCAGCCAGAGCTCTGTGCCATGTTTTGGTTAGCTGGGAGTAGGTGAAGGAAGAAAACTCTGCTGCTGCTAGGATAAGTCTGACAGCTCCTTCCTCCTGTTTCAGCCCTTCTGGCTCCAGATGTCGAATTTGTCAAGGAAGTTGCAGTCTGGGAGAGATTCGCTGGTTGTAGATGCAATCTCTGCGTGGACGTGGAGAAACTCAAACCCCAGAACTAGGCAGCTCTTGTGTCAGCTGGTCACATGAGTGCCCAGCAACTGCAGTTTAACTGTGTGAGGGAAAGGAAGGAACTGAAAGAAAGTTTGTAAGGATGAACAGTTATCAATGCAAGGCTGGAAAAAGAAGGTTTATCTAAACACATACTGGCTGATAGTGCTTGTTTATTACCACATGTCCAGCTCTAATGGAGGCAGTAGTTCAACATTTCTTGTTCAGCCCATTTGACCAGTAGATTGAGTCATTTTGATACCTTTATTTATGTGGTATTGCAAAAAGCATGTAGGCAGCAAGAGTGTGTAGAAAACTCATGCCCTCCAAATCTTGGAAATACTGTTAAAGTTGTAACCTTGCCCAAATACATCAGAATCCTCAAATTTTAATTCATCTGCCACAGAGTTTTGATCATATGCAGAAGTTAGCATGCACTTCTTAGTGGCAGTAACCATGTTGTGTGAAAAGGGATTGTCAAAATACATATTATGTACCAGGACATGAGCTGTTCTGGCAGAATGAATCCTGTTAGCATCATATGAAAATATCCTTAGTGTAGCTAGCTCATGTTAATAACTTTTTCAGGTCTGGCAGAAAGGGCTGCGTGCTTCAAAAGCACCATCATGTAGCATCATAAGACTGCCACAAACAGCATTTCCTTACTAAGGAAGTGGCAAATACGTCTTGCTCAAATTTCATGTCAGGATGAAACAGGTAAAACTGACAGATTAATAAGTTCCTAGTTGGGAGGTTTATGAGGGGAAATTCCCAAGTAAGTGTTTCTGTTCAGGAAGAGACTGCATGGAAAATTGGCTTCAATTAAGAATTGGTTCTTGGTCATTAAAAATGCAAAAATCCCTCCTGTGTCTGCCCTTAGCTCTGCTAGCAGAATGAAAAAGAAGGAAATTCCCACAGCTAATAAATGACACATAGCTATTAGACATCACACTTATTTTTATGTCTGTTTACAAATCTGTCAAGGAGTTGCTTAAACACACTTTTTAGTGAAATAATTTTATTTTAAAGTCCTGAGTTTGAAGTCTGGTAGACCTCGGGTATCTGTTACCCAGAGCAGTTAACACAAGTAGGTTGTTATACCTGGAATGTCATAGCTGAAGGATTCCAGAGCATCTGTGGGGCATTCCCATGTATGTTACTCTCCATGTAACATTCCAGGTTTTTTAGAGAAATCTCGGAATTTCTTTTTTTTCCTTTCCTCTTCTAGGTATTTTTCATGTGCTGAAAACCTACTGAGGATAATTAGCAAATAAACCTCTGAAAAATTATCTAATTAAAGGGAAATTGGAGTCATGCAGCTTGGTTGTAGAGTTGAAAGGAACCTATGTGTCTGTGTGCACAATGGCCCTGTGTTCTTTCCTTAAAGGATTTCAGGGATGTAAAGTGATAGGTTGGGAAGGCTCTAAATATTTTCAGAATTAACCTATAATCTACTAAAATAATGAGAGAGAGTGTTACATATAAGAATTTGGGTAATCTTAGCTAACTTAAAGGAGATCTTGGACATGGGGGAAATTGCCAGCTTCTGTGTGGTAGTTTACAGAATCAGGACTTCCATTTAATACTTATTTATTGGTGACATTCATCAGGATCCTTTCTTTAATGCTTATTATGACTAAATTACTTTTTTTTTTTTGCCATCGTATTTAAGAGCAGCAAATTTTGCTCCATCTCGTGTGGCAAAAATTGCTATGCACATAAGCTTGATATTTTCTATTAAAATTAACTTAATCAGAAAAAAAAAGATAGTATTATGTTTCAAGATTGTATTAGTTTGCTTAATAACAGTCTTTATTTCAGTGATAATAACCGATGTGTTCACATAGATTAAGAGTCCTGGGAGAGGAAAGTGGAATCTGCAGCTCCAGCCCTGCACGCACGTTTGGGGTGGGTGCGGGTTTTGAAATGCAAATGAGAGAATCCTCATTAGATGGAAAGCGGGCGTTGCAATTCGGTTTTAGAACAACCCCTTGGCCTTTTCCCCTCGATCCAAACCTCCCCGTGGCACAGGCAGAGGCCCCCACACTGCTCAAACAGCAGACAAGGGCTGGATCTGATGCAGAGGCACATCCTCTTTATTCCAGAAGGAGCAAGTGTTGATTGAACATTTGCTGAACATCCCTTGAGCCCCGCAGCTCCGTTCATAGCACTTGCCTTTGCTCTGGAGGGAGCTGATTAACTCTATTTAAATGCTGCAGCAGCCACCAAAAGTGGGCCTGAAAGAAAAATGAGAAGATGAAATATCTATCTGCCTATCTATAAATAAAATGCAGGGAATGATTAAAGATGAGTCTGACCTTATTTAATGCATTCCTTTATAGGTCTTTAGAACACTGCTGTGTATTTGCCACAACAAAACTACCCTGCTCCCCAGTGTCATCTGATTCTGCAATATATGTATATAAGTAATAAAAAGTATAAATATGTGTTATCAGCCCTCAGTAGAAGCTCCATACTTTCTGCATGGAAAGAAAGGGACAGGATAGAAAGCTCACACAAGAGGCTGATTTCTGTTGTGGGTGGTTTTACTTTATAATACCTACTGCCTTGAATGCCTTCATAGGCCTTTGCAGTGAAAACCTGATTTTTTTAAAGGGCTGGCTGTTCTTTTTTCTCTTTGTTTGCATATCTGTTCTTAAATTATTTTAATCAAACAGAAAACAAGAATGATTTAATTTATTTCTAGGTTTGTCTCAAATACTTTTATGAATGTTGAATTAAAAATAATGGAATCACTTTTGCAGGTTTACAAGTACATGCTTTGAAACTCACCTAGATACAGATGGGAGTGTTATTATCCTAAAATACTGTTCAATGTTTATGATTAATATCCAAAAGGAATTAAAAAAAGAGATACAAACCTGTTAATTGGAAATCTCCACAAAATATTCAGTTTAGAATGTTGAGACATTTGAAAAAAATTATTTGACACACCTTAAATTTCTTAGTTGTAAATAAGTTATTGTGAAAATCTTGCTTTCTGATATACCTGAATTTTTCAGGACTGAAAATTAGTTGTAGCTGCTTGTCTATGTTCAAGATATAGAACTCCTTACTATGCTGCTTCTCAGAAAAATATTAACATTTTTTTCTGGTTTGCACTGTTGAAATTCTTCAATGTTCAGTGAATACAGCATGACTGATCTGTGTAATATTTCTTCCTCTAATAAAACTAAGAGGAATCCTGCCCCCATTCCACAAACAATAGCTGCATGAGATATATTCAAGATTTATGTTCATTTATACAATATTTAAAGTGAGAGTGCTTCCCAGCATGGGGAGATGTCAGTGTTGTCATGGCAACAGATGAAGATGTGGCAGGATGGATGAAGCAGGTCTCAGCCTTGCCCAAGCTGGAGCCAAACCTCACCTGTGGTTTTGAGCCTCTCACCTCAGGAGCTGAACTGTGCTGCTCTCACTGTGTGAGGTGGGAAAAGGAGTAGCTGACCTTGGGGGGTGAATTGGAAGAGGTTTTTTAAGCCTCCACACAATTCCCTTTGTTTTCCCCCATTTGAAGCATTTTCTGCTGGTGACACAAGGCTGAGCAGGGATCTGCTGGTGATGGCTGCTGACAAGTGTGACTGTTCCTGTCTTTGATGGTTTAGGCCAGCTCTACTTCTTCCATTCTGCATTTCCACAAATGTCACAAATGCCATTTCTGTCAGCTCAGTTTGGTTTACCTTCCCTCCTCCCAATGCATGTGTGATTGTGCCTACACACACATGGAAAACACATGGAAGCATTTGTTTAGCACCTTTCCTGAGCTAAACTGTCCTTTTCTTTAGTTGGAAGATGTAAACAAGTGGCTAGTTTGCATTTGATTTTATGTGAATTCTGTTTTGTACTTCCTTACAGCTTCTCAAATCCTCAGTTACACCTAGGGGCTGAGGGAGTGGTTTTGGCCAGTTGTTTTCACTGTTTTTCAGTACTTGAGCAGCTTTAGGGATGGTGCTTGTTCTGCAGTAGTTCCTAAAGAAGCCAAAGGGAAAATAAGAATAGACATTTGTGTAATTTTCATGTTCTGATAATGGAGTTATGTGTCACAAGAAACATATTGCACTAAAATCTATTACAGAGAGGACCTGCATCTTTAAAGTAACATCAAGGTATATCATTAATTGACCAAACTAGGAAATCACCTCATCTCTGCAGGACTTGCTGTGCAGACACTCCTCTGTCTTTTAAAGTTTATATTAATCTGTACAACCTGTGTAATGACATTACACAGGGTTTCCTTTGATGCTGTTTCTAGATATTTTTAGTCACACAGTATTTGAGTCTAGTTGTAAAATAAAAGGTGAGTTACAAATAGTTCTTCAAGTTACGTTGGGGTTTCTTTAAGAAAGAAAGGATATTTTCGTTATCCTTGCTGTGATAAACTTTTATACGGATTCTTAAGTAGTTCTTTTGAAGTTTAAGGATGAACCAGTGCCTTACTGATGTGCTTTGTTTAAACAGTTGTTTTGCCTATGGATCAGAACTTTCTCACAGAGTTAATTTTATAAGGAATTGAAAATGTTCTTGGTATGGAACTGTACAAATTTAAAGTGGTGCTGAGAGGAAACAGATGCTGTACATCCATTTCAGGTCAGCTGCCAGAGATTTAAAAAAAAATTAACACCAGCAGATTTTTTTACTTTTCTGAGAGTTTGTCTGAACATCACAGAGTGTTAAAGGCCCAGCCCCTGACTACTGTCAGATCCAAATTTGCAAATAATCAAAGTGACTGTAATTAACCTTTTCTTAAGGTGTAAGAATCTGAATCTGGTTATTGCTGGATGCCAATTCAGACTTCTGTCTAAATCTGCCAAACTAGTTCTATCAATAAATGATAAAGACTGTGTATTTTAGATAGGTGGAAACTGAATTATATAGGGAAACTGTTTGGCACAAACAGGCAATTTGAATGCATGCTAAATGTCTAATATTACTGAGTATTTATAAAATTGTTTCCATTTGTTTGTGCATATATTCTTCTAGCTGTCTCAATGAACTCTTCTTTCTGAGACTGCTCTCCATGGTACCTGCCATGAAATTAATCATCTGGCCTGCGTTCAGTACTGCAGTTTCCAAATGCCAACACCTGTTTTCACAATTTCTTTCACTGTAGAATAGAAGAATTCATTGATTCCATTTGTGTCAGTATAAAGCTGCAGACTTTTAATCCTGAATTTGTTAAAGAACATCAAAGATATGGATCAAATAATCACTGTTTATTGTTGTTCCATGACATGAAATAATAGAAGAAACAACTGAGAGAATAATTTGTATTAATATACAGCACGAACAAAGATAATTTGCAATTTTATTTAAGGTTCTTGCCATCATATTTACTCAATAACTCTTGATCAGCTAAGCACTTTTTACTCTTTTATTGTATTTGCTTTTGAGTAAATGCTTCATTTGCAGCAAAAGCAATAAATGGTCAAAAGTCATTACCCAGTTCTTAAGGAAGTGGCTTATTTTGGACCCTACTTCATTAGTATCACACCCCCACAAGTCATTATCTATTGAGACTCTGATATTGAAAATATTTCCAATTAAATTAGTGTTAATGCAAGTGTTCTGCAAATGCATATGAGCCAGTGATTATCAGATCTCTGCTCAGATAACCAGTGAGGTCCCAGCTGTGGGCTGGTGCTGTGTCACTGTGAGATGAGAGCTGAGCCACCCCAGCCACAGCCAGCCTTGGACAGTGTGGGTGCCAGTCAGAGTCATGGGGTATTTGAGCTACTAATGGGCAAGATTAATTTTATAAATAATTGTAACTGTACAAGAACAGGAGAACACAGGTATTTCCCTTCTAGGCTGGAAATTAGAAGAATGTTAAAAGCTATGCCAGTGAGTGAGTTTGCTCATAATTCCCACTGTAAAGTTTGTAACCTGTTGATTTTTTTAAAATCAAAGCCCAACTCTAACAGAAAAATCAGGTAGGAATCAGTGTGTTGGTTGGCTTTAATACACAGCTGGCCAGGTAGGGATCTGTCATTTTCTTCCTGTTATGACAAAGGCAGATTCCAAAGAAGTCTTTTGTACAAAAGAGGGAGGCTTTTGCTGTGCATTCCTGGGAAGATCATGCATGTGAAGGAAAAAAATGAAAAAAAAGTAAATAAATGGACTCTTTAGAGTATGACTTAGTCTTTTGAGCCTTTTCTCCTTTGAATTTTCCTTGTTGTGGCTGGGATCCACCAGACCATGATCAGGACTTTGATTGCATCAGTTTGGGATGTTGAAAGTGAACTGTCATTCCAAGAGCTCATTTGTGTTCCAGAGTTTTGGATGACATAGCTGGGGGAGTTGTGCCCCAAGATCCCTCCTGGACAGTTTGTGCAGTCTTGTGGCTGATAACTCAAAATACAGTGCAGTGCTAAATACCACAGAAAGTGGGCTTGTAGTGTACCTAGTGACTGATCCTGAACCATGGCCCTTCGTTTTTGTCATATATGTATAAAAAATGTACAGGAGGCCAAAAATAAGTAATTATTTTATTTGAAATGATGAGCCTATAGATATATGCATATTATAAAGATTGCCTTCTGTGTCATAAGAGCTTTCTGACACATGGGAGATTGCAAATCCATTTTACAAACATTATTAGAACTGTGTGTCTGCACTGTGTATGTTCAGAGTGATCATCTCCTTTCCTGTACCAGGATAAGTTCTTGCTGCAGAAGTACTTTCAGAATTGTTCTTAAGCCCTTTCAAGATTCTATGTGTGAACTGTGACTAATCTCATGGCTTCCATCTGGAGCAGCTGTGTCATTCCTACTTCCTACCCCAGAGGAGTCTCAGCTCTAGCCTTGAATTAATTTTTTTCTCTCTAGAGATTCCTTTCAATTGCCTTTTCTTTATTTTATTTTTTGACAGAATGAAGTAGTGTATGGCAGTATATTTTTAAGCAATAGTATGCAGAAGGAAGTAATCAGGATGCTTAAGAAGCTGTTAAAAATTGTCATTTGAAGAAAGGATATTATCTTTCAGCATTTCAAACCTATATTTGCAAAATAATGTTTAACTTGTAAGTATTCTTTTATCCAGCACTATCATTGGTCAAGTTATCTCAATTTCCATGGAAATTTTTAGACTTTACTACACTCTATTCAAAATGGGAAATTTTAAATTTCAGCTGAGTGTTACAAACACAGACAATTATATGAAGAAATGATAATCAAGTAGTATAAATAAACAAGCATATGTGAGGAACTTGGTGTAAATTTACACAATCTGAGACTCTGGACTCTTACCTCCTACGTATGCAATCAAGTTACCATGAAATACACAGTGAGGTGAATTCGGAGTACTTTGGAACTCACTGTAATTCTCTTTGCACAGGTGACAAAAAGTAACTTGTTCTTTATGCCTTCCAAAAGTAAGCTACTATTAAAATAATAATATAATCTCCTTTTTTGAATCTTGCATGCAATAGTCTCTCCTGAGGCAATATGCTTGGGGGTAGAGGGAGAATATTTGTTAGACTCTTCTGTAACAAGGCTGCAAAGATAACTAACTTGTGTGCTTGCACGCATTAACTTCAAATAATTTACATTCATTTTGCACTGCTGATTTTTTTATTCTTGATTTTTCTCTTTAAGTGGCTGAGTGAACTTGCTGCAGTGTCTTTTGTGCTGCTGCAAAGCAGACTTAGCATTGCCTTATGGCCCTGACCACCAGGCAGCTGGAAGGATGAGTAAGAGCAGCCCAGGGAAACCAGTACAATAACTTGTAAACTTAGAAGGATGGCTCACCTGTGGGGGAGGCTGGGAGGTCATCAAGAGCAGTGGCTGAGCTCACACAGAGCTCTCAGTGAATATGAGATACCTGTTTTGGCTGGGAAGGCTTTGCAGAAGGCACGTGTCTCCCCCAGCAGGCAGCAGGGAAGGGAAATCACTGGGATCAATCCCCGAGGGCAGCGGGGTTTGTGTCATTCGGGCTGGGGCTGCACGGGGCCATCAGGCCAAGGAGGTGTAAAGCCTCACCTGGCAAGGAAGGAAAATGCCAAACTGGCACAGTGGGAATGGTGAGCAAGACATCTTTGCTCAATCTGCAGTGCTGCAGCAGTGTTACAATCTCGGGCATCACAAACCCCACCTCTTCTAAATTAATCTCAACTTCAAGGGTCAGGATTGGTGACCACAAATCCAGACCAGTGGATTTTTTGTAAATATAAATCCAGCATTCTGGTGTTAGTAATTCTAGGTTTCTTGCTTTTTTAAACCAGCAAGTATTTTCAACATGATTTAGAAATTATAAAAAAACCCCAACCCAAACCCATCATTACTGATGTGGGGAGCCAGAGAATGAGCAGATAATGGCTGATCTCTAAAAGGAGAGCAAATGAAGGTCTAAGAATGATAAAAATGTCTGTGTGTTCCTGTCTGTGTATTTGGGGTTTTTTGCTTTCAATAATCTGAAAAAATGTTTAAAAAAATATAGTGTTGCCAAAATTTTTTAGAACTTTTGCTGTCTGATGATTGTAGAAGACATTTTAACTCTTTTAAAGTTACTTCCATTTTCAGAAGGCCAACTGCAGAAATCTTGAAACTGGATTTTCAGAGACTATGCTTATCATTTCAGAAAAATTAAGTCAGCATATTTTGGATGATCCCATGGATTGTTGGTGCTTAGTGTCTTCCACTGAAAAGTCATTAGGACTCCAAGTGAAGTGCATATCAACCCTGCTTTAAATATTCCCTGTATACTGATACATAACATTTTCATCTTAGTTTTGAAGGCTGCATAACAGGAAAGAAAAGCAAAAAGATCAACAGCAGAAATCCTTTGTATGTTAAAAAAATATGTATATGCTGCTTGGCATAACAGGTTTTATCCTGGGAATATGTTTGTAAGGTTTTTCAAGAGCTTGCTCCTTGGATTTGTTGTGCATGGAACAGAAAAAAATAATGGATATAGTTTGAGTTTTATTGACATGATTATATGTTCCAAATAGTGGTGTAAACCTTGTAATATCCCTCTGTCTTATCATCACATTTTTTATTATATTATCTGGACTGTTTTCTGTCCAAATAAATTAAGCTCATCTCATCAGAGAGGATTGCAAATCTTCTGCTACTTTGATCAGAATTAGCAGAAGATGTGTCAAGCCAATTACTCTAAAATTGGGCAGATGCAGAGCAGTGTGGTATGTCAATCACTTAGTGGGTTTTCTTTTAGTTTTACAACTCTGGCTCTGTCAGGGAAGCTCTTCCCAGTCCTTGAATTGCTGGATATGATTTCCTATTGCTGCCTGTTGTCAAGACCATGCAGTTGGAAGAAAACTGCTACAGCTGTAAAATGTTGTGAGGCACTTTATTTAGAATTACCACATTTAAAAGCTACTAACAGGGCTTGTTTAAACAAACACAGAACAAAGGAAATTTGCTAGTAAGGTTCACATTTCATTTTAATTTTTGTTTAATGACTTGGACCTCACAGCTGATGTGATACATTGGGTTTGCTCTTGGGCTGCAGACCAAGCCTGAGTGCAGAGCTATTTTATGTGTGCTGTGTGTCTGTGGCATCCTTGCTGTCAGAGCATCCCCGTGCTACAGCACTGAAGCAGGATTGATGACAGCGTTCTTTATTGCAGCCCTTAGCAATAGATTGTTGAGATTAACACATTGTCTGAGCAAGAGATTTGTCTGAAGGGCCTGCAGTTTCTCCCTACAGTTACATTCAGCAGAGAACCAGCAGACAGTTGCTTCTCTCCCCAGAAGGTTTGTTTATATTTCAGCTTAGAAAGATAAAAGATTGCACAGTGGATTTATTAGTTCTATTTTTCCTTTTGACTTTTGATCTGTTTAGCAGAATTGTTTGTGTTCAGAACTTGACTTTTTAATTAAATTTGTGCAAGAAGGGTGAATTTTCATTTCTTGGTGGCTTTTATTAAAGGAGCATTAGTAATCCACTTCAAATTTGAAGATTTCCTGGCATTCCAGCAGCTGTACAAGAAGCAGAGCCAGGGTCTGCTGTCTTTTAGTTGGTGAGCTGAAATCAATCCATTTTACTTGAATTACCTGGACTATTTCACTGCTTTGTGCAAATAACATAATTTTCCCTATCAGAGGTGGAAATGTTAGTTTAATGTTGCTTTGATCATGACCCATGATAAAATATATGGAAATAGGTGATAAAATCTGCCATTTGGTCTAACTGAATGAAAAAGGCAGCATTTTCAGTCATCTCTTTATTTCAAGTTACCTGACCATGGAAATGAGTTCTTAGTGCAACAATGTAAGTGAAAAACTGCCACAGATTATCTGACAATACAGTAAATGTAAATAAATATTGATAGGACAGTACTGAGATTAAATTATGAATAAACTTGCTGATTCAGAGTGACTGTTGTTGTTTTGGTATTTTGTAGGTTTCTTAGCAAAATGGACCAGTAAAATTTATTATAATTGTGATAGTTTTCCCAATGTGCCCTCTGTTCCAAAATATCTGTTACTTTATTCCAATATAATCCTTCCAGCTGTGAATTTTGGTGCTTTGTCAAATGTGCCTCATAAAGAAATTCTTGAACATACTGACCAGTAAAGGGACAGCAAGTGATTTTGCATTTTTAAAACTGCAGATTCTTAGAGTGTGGGAACACCTCTGTGAGAGTTTTACTAGTTTATGATGTTAAATGGCAGGAATTGAACTCTCACTTGTTAAAACTGAAGATTAAATAGAAGGATTTAATGGGGTATGGAACATCTGTGAAGAAGTATGTAGAGGTGTCCTTAGCATGGTGTGCTCTGTGCTTAAGTTCTGAGAACAAGTCCTCAGGCTCCTACATACTAAAACAGGCTGGAGAAGTTTGGTCAGATGTCCTTTCTCACAGCCAGTTGAAGTATCTAAATTTTTTCACATCAAAGAGCAACTTTAAACTGGAATTCTGTTTAGACATGTATGTAAAACCAGGCTTTAAAGTTTCCCCAGTAAGTCACTGAGCTGTCTGGGATGGTGCATTCCTAACCTCCCTTTATAAAAGGAAAATCTCTTAAGATTGTGCTGTATTCTGGCAGCCTGCTTAATTGTACTTGGCAGCTTGTTTTGGCTCTGGAGCTGCTCACCAGCCTTCTAATTAAATAGGGGTGCCCTGATATGTGTCTTGTCTCTGAAATCGATAGGGATGATGAAAAGGGCTGTGAAGGCAACTAATTATCTTTCAACAACCAATGCTTTTCAGTTTGGATCTTCCCTGGTTTTCATATTTCTAAGTTCATTAAAATGCTCAGAGAACAAACATTTTGTATGAGATGAAATTTCATGAGTGTGAATTTCTTCTGGCCTTGTGCTCACACACCTTGTTCCTTTCTTGGCACTCAGGAGAGCCATGCATAGAGAAATAAATGTAAATATATTTATATATAATTTAAATCTCCATCTTTGGTTTTGGTCAGGTGTGCATGGGCTCCAACCAGAAGCAGCCTTAGGTCTCTAAATCCCAAATGTAGATGTGAAGAGAATTTATTCTATTTCTGTTTATCTTCCTCAAGAACAGCATTGCAAGACAACCACCTGTGAGTTAAGGGAGGAACCAGACAAGAATATCAAGGAAAATGCCAAGAAAATATCTTCTTTTAGCTTCATAAAAAATGGAACATAGATAGGTGGTTATACTAGAAATGTTTTTTTAAAAAAGTTTCAGCCTGCCTCTATGTTCTCAGATACCTGAGTTTGAAGGTAATGTTTAATAGCTCTTTCTTATAATTTTTTGAGTGTATTCATTATTTGGTGTCCAGCTGACAGTTTTGTATGGACTCATTTTTCTCTGTTCCAAATTCAGAACTTTTCAAAGGGAGCTAAAATGAGGGATGCTTAAAATAGTCACCTTTGCATTCATGGCTCCCACTGCATTTGTGTTCTAGAGATTTCAGCAGGACCAAGCCAAGCTTTAAAACCTATCAGTGGGGGTGCACAAGTCATATCAGTTTCAGTAATTATAATTACATTATACTAATGCAAGTTAAGGGACAATTGCAAAATCATTTTCAAAATGGGTATTTTTATTCAGCACTTGATACACTTCTGAAGACGTGCTGTACTTCTCTATAGAAGGAAAACTGCTTTGATTTTCAGAAGTCTGTTCAAATACTTTTAGTATAAAAATAGTCTCTCACAACTGTTGAGCTGTGGCAATGCCATAAAGCTCCCCCAGATTGTTTCTAATTGGGGTAATTTTCCATGGGTAAAGTTTGCAGATCTAAAAGGGAAGGCTTTGACAGTATGAAATATAAAAGGCAGGTCATAGCAGGACACACTTTATTCAATTAGATAAGATATTGATGGTGCCTGCTGTCACTCTTTGCAGAATTACTCCATCTTTTTGTAGGGTAAAATGATTTTCCCTGTGTGTA
Source organism: Ploceus nigricollis (assembly GCA_013399945.1). Taxonomy (NCBI): domain Eukaryota; kingdom Metazoa; phylum Chordata; class Aves; order Passeriformes; family Ploceidae; genus Ploceus; species Ploceus nigricollis. The sequence continues at coordinate 1,158,908 of VXBC01008927.1, read as the reverse complement.
ACCTCCTGGACTGTGGAAGTACTTGCACCCTGTTCTAGAGGTAAGAATCCTAGGAGAGGAAATGTGGAAGGGTTGGCAGTAGGGTGTGTGGGACTGTGCCAGCCACCTGGATCTACTGCCTTTTCACACAGTTACACTCTCTCTTCAGAGTCCAGTCCTTCTGGATTATTAAACTTATTCTGGATTTTAGATCTCCAAATATCTCCTGTGGTCCCTGATCCAGTTCTGTTTCCTTTCCTCTGAAATAGGAAGACCTTTTTTTTATTTTTATGTAATTGTAAATATAGTTACATGTCTATAATGACCTCAAAACCCATAACTTCCTCCACACACACACTGAAAGGGAAAGTGAAAATCCGTAAAATAAAATAGATTCTAATTCATTTGGAAAACTTTTCATGGTAAATACAAGCTGTTGCAATGCATTTCTTCATATGATGAGCTGCTTAAAATTTTATTGAAATTCTAGGGAAAATAAAAGAGCTTTGATCAAAAAGTTGTACATTTACCTGGAATTTCAGTGGAAATTTTCCTGACAAATTCTGTTTGTTCATAAGTTGAAAATTCATCTGTGTTGTGTCATGGATTGTAGCTACTAAAAAAGGAGTTCTTACAGTTAATGTGGAAAAGTGAGAATTTAGCCAGTGCCTTTGTGGACTGGTTTTAAATGCTTACCATGGCTAAAATGTGTTTATTTTCTCTACATTTAAAGGCTGCTGGGAAGAGTCATACTGGAGTAAACTTAAACCATAGATAGGGTCTTTTTTCTTATTTAAGAAGTGTACTTAAGCTGCAGAATAGTTGTAGTACTTCTAGAAATAGAGATATACTTCTAGAATGTGATGTAAGACAAAGCTAACTAAATCCTCTCTTGATCTACATCCTCCATATTGCACTTCTCTCAGCCCATTTATATGGAGCAGAGGTTAGATTGCAGTGTGATTCCAGGTGTTTAAAACTGGGTTGTGTCTGTCTGTCTGCTGCTCTTAATTGTTTTTATTTTTTTTAACAGCAGCGTTGATTTGTTTTAATGCTCTTGATTTCTGAAATACCCCAACTTGCTCTCAGTCAAGTTTGAAATAGTAGCATGAAAATAGAGAGCAAAAATAAATTAAAAATACCATGAATCTGGAACTTTGGCACTTGGACATTTCTGATATATTTTTTTCTAGTCTAAATCTGGCAGACTTCAAATTGAGCACCTTTTTAAAATGAAACCAGTGGGCTTCTTTACAGGAATGGAGACAAAATAACCCTGTCAGGGGCAGGGGATGCAGTTCTCACTGGTTATGCTCTTTTAAGTGTGCTGTGCTTCTAAATAAAAGTTATTAACAATATTTTTTTCTTACAGACACCAATACACAGTCAGTAGCACAGCCAATTTTATTAATACATTTATTGTTGGCTGTCCTGCAGTTAGCCTGAATCCTTGCATATAAAATTCTATGTTAATACAGCTGAGCTTTTGTACAATATCTGTCTTTAATTATCTTTTTGAAAGGATCTCTTCGTCTTTCTAATGTGACCACAGGACAGAAACTTACCAGAACCTGAGAATAATGGCAGTGTTTCATCTCTTTGATTAACAATTCAAAACCTTCAATGACTGGTAAAAATGTTTAATCTGTGTCCTAGCTGTTACAGGTTTGAGGATGCGTTTATAAAACATGAGTTGGTTGAATCCCTATGAAGATGCCAGAAACCCTTTAGGTCAGATAAGGGTCTTCACCTCAGTGTCATGGCTTATTCTGTTAATTTTGTTTTAAATCAAATGGTCAGACTCCCAAAACCAGTTTTTTTTCTTTTGTGCTGAGTAGAACCTCAATGCTTCACTTGCCTCCAGTCAGTGAAACAAAAATTGGGAGAAATGTTGCGTTTGGAGAGTCTCCCAGGTCATTAAATCTAGATAACTGTTGTCTGGAAACAGCAAGTTACAAATCTTGGCCAGAGGGCTTTAGAAACAGCTGTTGAGTGTTTCTGATATCACCCAACATTTGTGGTAATTTGTGGCTTTTTTAGCCAAGGTACCACTCCTTCCTTGTCCCAGTTCAGGGTCAGAGAGCTTCCTTTGGTTTTGGAAGCTCACTCCAGGCTTGAAATTACAAAGCCTGTGGATTGTAGGCATAAGCTGCAAAAACCTCCCTGGTAAATGTTCAGTTACAAGCATTTGCAACATTCTAGGCCATTTCAGTTGTTATATTTGGAGTTGGGGCATCAATAATACATAGTTTCATTAAAAGACAATGTGCTTTAATGTCATTGCAGTGAGTTATTTTGGGCATTTCAAGTGACCCCATTTGAAATACAACAGATGAAAGTATGCACCTGTATATTCAGTTGCAGAGAGTTTGCACCACATAGCTAGCTGGTTTTTTATAGACCTAAAAGTTTCATTATTTCTGTTCTGAAATGCCAACATATGTATTTAGTATCCTGATAAAGCTCAACTGGAGCTGTAACATATGGGCCCTCCTGTAGCTCCGGCCCCCTGGAAAGCCAAAACTAAACAAAAAGACCAAGTCCTCCTTTGCTCTGATTTATTTATGTTCTCTTTTTTTTTTGAGATGATCTTGTTTGAAAACAGAAGGTTGGCACCTGAGAGAGGAAGCACAGGCGTGTGTGAAGCAGTGGGATGCCAGACAGGAGGGATCCTGCTCTCTCCTGTGCTTTGCAGAGCACTTGCACATGCTGGAATATTGCTGGGATATTGCTCCTGAGCAGCTCTGGAAATTCTGCCTGATGGGAGTTGCCCGATTTCTGGGTTTACAAACAGCTTTCCCTGGAGAAGTGGTTCCTGATGTTCATCTCTAGCAATGCTGGGAAAGAGTGCCACAGAAAATGGACAGCTCTGCTATAGTTGGCTGACCATTTATTAGTGCTCTACTCACTGAAGGGTGGCAGGGAAAGCTTGCTGTAGATAGAAGATATTTCAGCAGCTGTTAAAAGATATCCCAGACATTATTTTTTTCTTTTTCTGAAATCAGGGACAGATTTACTGTCAGTGTCTGTGTGTCTCTGTCATTCAGGGGCTTTATACCAGGCTTCTTTGTATCACTGCTATGCTCAGTTTGCTGTGTATTGCAGCTGGGTCACTGTGTTCTCCACAAGGGTAATGTTTTCATCATTTGGAAAGTTGTCCCTTGTTTTCTGTAGTAGGATTATTCCACAGTTCAGGATTGGGCAGTCATATGAGTTTGCCCAGTGTGGCCCACTTGTGGGAACATGCCAGGGGAGGCCTGGTTGCTCTTTTGGTGGCAAAAGGGGAGGTGAAAGCAAACAAAACAGAAGTGAATCTGCAGCTAAAGCGAGGTTTAGGACTGGACTGTTTTGCCATTCTTGGTTCTTTGTTACTATTGCTGATCACCATGGTATAGTGGATAATCAGTTTCAAATAGAAACAAAAAACATGTAAGCAAAGGGAGTTAGGGGAGAACTGGCATTTCTTTTCAAGAACCACAAAAACAGGTGTTAAAAACTTCTATAATTGAAACATTGAAAAATGAACCACTTAATATAAAAATATTGAAATCAGCAATAATAATAATAATAATAAATAATGTTAAAAAATCTGCTAATGTGAACAAACTGGAAAGAACTGTTTTGATTAAACTCAAGGGAAAACCTTTGAACAAAGTCCTGAAACTTTCTTCTTCTATAATAATAATAATAAATAAGGAATACATTCAACTTATATATGCTGTTGTATCTCACTGAAGAAAATGAAGTTATGGAAGTTTGTAGCTGCTAAAGATTTGACCATTGCCAAACAAACAAGCAAAATAATTAACTGCATAATAGACAAGGAAAGGCAATTATTCCTGGAAGGTTTTACTACTACCAATAGCAAAATTTCTTGCCTTACTGAATCTGCAAAGATTTTTTTCAGGATTCCTTGATGATTTTTTGTGGTTTCTTGGCCTGAGAGTGATGCCCCAGGCAGTGGCAGAGCTGAAGAATTGACATCTGGCTCACTCAGTTCCCAGAGCTGAACTTCCCCAAGGACTGAAATCTCCCAGGACTCTCCTGCAGCTCATTCTGCACAGCGTTGCTGTGACACCTTTCAGGCAGGTGGAAAAATGAACCCTCTTTGGGACTTCTCTACAGTTGATCATGAATTCTAATGAGATGAAGATCCAGGTTTGATGTACATGAAGTTTAGGCTTCACTTGGTAGACACATCACAGTGTAATGGTGCTGAGCAGAAATGAGGGCCTTTAAATGATGCAATATAAACTGAGAAAATGAGCCAAAGATTTTGTATAGATAATGTTTTTACACTTTTGCCAATTACTTTGGGATAGAAAAATGGATCTAGAAGGATGACACTGATGGATAGCTCTGGATCTGCCCATGAAGATAAGGTATCTGGCAGACTTGTGTCTGAGATACTGTATGTGTCAGCCATTTGTAGATGCTGATTGCAGAAATTTAATGCATGTGCATAAAAATCCCTAAATTTTGCTCAACTAGAATTTTGGGGAAGGGAGAAGGCACCTGAGGCACCTGTTGGTTTGGGTCAGTAGCATTTTTAACAAGTATTAACGTTATCATGTCTGTTCTTTGCCTTCAGTTGTTGTGAGGGATTTTTAGAGAATAACTGCTTACTTGTTTTTCTCTGTTTGGAATGGATTTATTTTGAAATATTTGTTGTAGCATTAGTTTTAGATGTTTTACCAACACTAGGCAATGAAAACAGACTGTATTTCAGTCTCACTTCTGATTCAGCAGAACTTCCAGTTCCTCTTGCTCGTGACTGTAATATCTGCATTGTAATATATAGAGATCTGCATTGTAATATATAGAGACATAAACCCACCACTTCCAGCAGTGTTCACATTGCCTGACTGATTTCTGCCAAGTGCAGGTCATGTGCTTTTGAAGCCTTGGTATTTTATGTGCTGACATCCAAGCGTGTCTTTCAGAAAGTCTAATTTCAAAGCAAACACGATGGAGTGATTGTCCCATCTAGAGGAGCTGCCTAAAAATAATTTTTCCCTTTCTGAGTAGGTAAGAGGAGATTTTTATGACAGGTGGAGGAGCAGTTTTTAGGTACCATCTCTCATTTGTAGTCAGACTCATCCCAAAAATTTTTGTTTGAAAGACCTGCAGTCAGAGTTAATTTTCTATCCTATTTCTTGTCTCCTAGCTCTGTACAAAAAGGTGCCAGGGAGCTCTCCCAACACAGGGGAGGAAATGAGAGTCCCAGGGTAACTGCAGGGTCCTCACCCTGGAACAAATTTGTGCTGGATTAGACCTGCCAAAGGCTGGTGGCAGACTAGATGTCTGGAAAGTTAAATTGGAACTGTTCTGTGGAGTTAAGGCCCTAGTTACATGATTTCTTTCTGAGGCACATGAAATGAATAAAACCCTTATTTTGTTGAGGCTAGAATGTCTAGGAAATAAGCTATTTTTTTTTATTATTTGGAATCACTTTGAAAGGGGTGAAGGAATTCCAGCAAAACCTGACCTACAGGCCAGCAGACTTCACAAATTGATATTGCTGTGCAGGTGGAGACAGAGGCAGATTTGTTGCTTACTGTGCTGGCTCTATTTTTAGCTTCTGACTGCTTGCAAGTTCTGTTTACAAATGTCAGGAAAATGCATTAGGATTATCTGCTTTATTGTAGAGGTAATAAAACGTTCTCCAATTTAGCCAATAAAACAGCTAAAAGCAGGCTCCCACTGTCATGGCAGTGCAGCTGCTAAATGTGGCCTCACAGCGGTTTTATGCTGCCTGCTCTGTTCTTTCCTCATTTCTTGTTGCCCACCATTGTTCTGGCTCAGTATGGAGATTAGGAATCTCTGGGGGTTTTTATTCCCATCTGGCAGTAGCTGAAAATGCACTTTGGGAAGAGGGAAGGTGAGGGATCAGCAGAAGCTCCGTGGCCCATCCCTGCAGTGCCCTCCTGGAGCCCAGCACTGACACTGGAGGCATCAGGACCACAAGTATTCCTCTGCCCAGGGCTCTCAAAGGCTTGGCTGCTAAAAAAATACCTCCCCAAGAGTCCTTCCAGCTCCAGTGTCTGGAGTGGGAACCAGCTGTTTTTAGTGGATGTGGTTGGTCTGGTGCAGCCTGTATTGGCTGATAGCCTGTAATCCAATATTAGAGCTGCTTTCACTGCCACAGAGCCTGGATTCATGGACAAACATCCTGTTTAAGCTGGGATGACTTACTGGGGGGCTTTATGACTGTACTTGCCAGCTAAAAGTATTAATGTGCTTAAGTCAGGGCTGAAGGTGCTTTAACATTGTTATTTGACTCTGAAAGAAAAAAGAAATGTGTTGTTTATTCCATTAGAAAACCAGTATGTAAATAAATAATATAGAAATACATCTTTCCAGTGCTTAAAAGGTCTTTATTACCTCTATTATGGCCTTCTACCACTAAAAGTTAGTGTTGTATGATGCCAGTCCTAGTCATATTCACTAATTAGCAAAAAGGTTTGAGCAGAGTTGTGGCACTGTTAGTTAATACTTGTTTTTCATTGCTGTTTTAGATAACTCAGGACAAACAGATTGTGTGTTACTGCTGTGATAGAATACATAAAATAAAAATAGTTCTCATGCAGAATTCCCTGTGCTTTAAATATACCAAATATGTCCCTTCAAGCATCCTTAAGGTGTGGAACTGCTATCTGTATGCAGTTCATCACCAGAGAAATTACATATTCATTTTTAAAGGAACTGTACAATTAGTTAGTTTCAAGTCTGGATCTGAGTTGGGAAAGAAACTGGCAATTTAGTAAAAACTGGAGTTAATTCCACTGGAGGGGTAAGCTAGAAATAGGAGTAAAAGTGTTGCTTTGAACTGCATCATGTGGAAGTAGCAATGACAGGAACATTGCAAGTTTCTATGTACCTGTGAATCCCCATCATTTTATTTTGCAACTTCTGCTGATTTTGAAACTATATGCCTCTAAGGAGGCAGACAATGAAAATTTGATAGGCAATATATTATTATGCAGTGAAGTGTTGAAATTTGCAGATCACTGGCAAGTCTGACCAAGAAATATAGCTTATTTTTTTACCTAGGGAATGAAGTGTGGGAAATTATGGTTTAAAATGAGAGGGAGATGTAAATCTACACTGTTTCAATACTCTTCAGCTTCGAGAAAATTGGAGTCTGGAGAGGAACCTTGATGACTTTTCTTTGTGTTTTGGCCAAATGTGATGATAAAGTCCAAATATTTGTGACGTCTGGCTTGCTCGTGACCGCACCTAGGTCTCAGATCCATAACAAAAGGAATTTTTTTCCCAAGAATTTAATTTCTGTTTATCCAGATAAGTGCCACAGAACTGCAGCTTGCTGTTACTGAAAAGAACAGTCAAATCATAGTGTCTCTGTTCTGCCAAGCTGCTCTAATGAACACTGAGAATTAGATATTGTGTTTGTCAGCCTGAGATTGACAAAGTCGTTGATAAGTCTGTTTTTTTGGTTTATTTGGTTTTTTTTCCGACAAAAATGTGTTCTTATTAAGTTAGCTGATTGTTAGTAGTTTGACTACTTTTATCTGTTCACATAAATGTAGTCAAATCAATCCTTTTAGGCTTTATTTCAAGCCCTCTTAATACTGGAGCTGGAGTTGTGTGAGTTTTTTCAGGGAGCAGAGGTTCACGTGGCCCTTCACAAAACACAGCAAGAGGGATGGAGTGCTCAGTGCCTGAGAGCTTGGCTGGGGTTGCTGTGACCGTGAGAGCTGCATTTGGTGAAGTCCCATCTCCAGGAGACTCCTCTTCCTGCCTGCTGTTGAAGTATTTGCCCTGGCACAGGCCTTCCTAGAATTGGAAACTGAGGTGATGAAATTAGGATGTGAGGAGTAAAATTTTTTAAATTGTGGTTTTTTTCCTAGGTAAATGTGCATTTTCAGTCTTGGTTATTTTTTAGAAGGTACTATGTGGTCAAAACCAGGGCTGCTCAAAACTTTTCCAACTGATATTTTTGTGTTGGAAGCCACTGAAATGATGGGATCTGAAGCATTTCTTTGGGCTGTCTGAGGTACCCTTGGGCTTTTTGCCAAAAAGATGGCATTCAAGAATTGTCTCAATGGGCCTGTGTGGTTTTCTGTCATCCACTTCTGATGGCTTGAAACTCCTGACTGGAGCAAGGAGCACTTTGAGATGTGTTAAGTTTTCTGAGAGTTTGATATTGTAGTTTCAAATGTGTTTGTTCAACTCTAAAACACAGCTTGTTTGATGAGCAGACTTTCTGAATGTTGCTCAATCTGCCCAATTACAGTTTTGGAAGAAATCTCTTCAGTGTTCTAACAATTTCCTGTGGCACAAGGTCTTTTTGTAGACATTTTTTTGAGTGTTGGGTCAGATTGTTTTAGTGGGAATTGAGTGAAAGTAAATCCATGTGTTAAAACTGGTTTTGTAGCTCTTGAACAACAGAAAAAGAAAAAAAAAGCGAAGAAAGTTTAAAGTGATTCTAAATAATTTTTTCTTTCCTTCAGCTGTCTCCGTAATGAGATACAGTGCATCATCCTTTGGATTTGCTGTAAGTAGAGACACAATTGAAATATTATCTACTCTTTTTTTTCTTTTCCAAGGGCTTTTTCTGAACATGAAATACTGCATTTTTTCTTATGGTAAGTTCATGGAAAGGTGTGCAAAGTCAATAATGGATTAGAAAGCATATTGTTAAAGTCAAGCATTGGAAAGAGTGGCAAATATACTCTAATTGTACTTTTTCAGTTTCTGCCTATTAAGTCCTATCCTGGAGTTAAACCCTATGCTTATACCTTATTGTTGATAGATGTTATCCAACAGATATGGTTTTCTTATATAAAATCTCTCAACTAAAAATCAGTTTTGTTGTTGAACTTGAACCAAATTCTGAAGTTCTCTTCTGAACTGTTCCCATTGAAGCTGATGGTGAGACTGCTCTTGACTTTGGGATGACAGCTTTCTTCTCCAGTCCTTGCCATGACTTTCCAGATTAGTGGCAGAGCAAAAAATTCCTAATGACAAGCAATGACTCATATCAAATAATTTATCTTTAGCTTTCAATTTTGAAGGTCGGATTGACTCTGTAGGAAGTTTGACATGAGAGTGAAAGTTCTTACAGTGGGGACAAGTCTGGTTTTCAGTGTTACTCACACCACATCTGCATTAATTGGGAATAAAATCATGGCAATTTTGCTGATGATACAGAATAATAAATTCATATAGGATGAAATCTGGGTGGGATTTTGGAGAAAAAGTTAATATTTTCTTGCTTGGAAACAAAAGCTATTGGAGGAAATTAGTGACTGCAGGAAAAAGGAATGCTTGACAGGCATTTTTCTACACTTATTTCTTTACAGACTTTGCATTAGGATCATATTAGTATTTTAACTCTTGGAGTGCTACAGTGGCAGACTGTGATGTTTGTTTTTTTCTTAACTTCTTCACTGGTGATAGATTAAGAGTTCAAATTTTTTAATCCTTTGATTGACTTTCTGAGCTCTGAAGTGTATCACTGTGCAATAACACATGGCGAAAACGTGAAGATCAATTCAATAAATGTAAATTGTGCTTTCACTAAAGCGATTTATTTGAAGCTGCTTTGTGCCTGTGCAGTAGGATGTAAATGCATTGCAATTAGTGCAGGGCACATTGAATGGCCCACAGAACGATTGACTCTGTCTCTCTTGCAGTTTGATGCCACCCTGGATGTTTTGTCATCAGCGATAGTTTTGTGGCGTTACAGCAACGCGGCCGCAGTGCACTCTGCACACAGGGAGTACATGTGAGTACAGTTCCTTACTTCTGCCTGTGGCAGGGGCCTGCTGAGCTTTTGGTGTCCAGCTGGGAGGCTACAGATTCCAGAGCTTTGACAAAAACATTTTGTCATGTCAGCAAGTTTTCTTTCCTTCTATCAGCTCACTGCTTGCTCCCAAACACGCAGCCTCTCCTTAGGCAAACCTCCCTGTGACGCTGATTTTCAGTTTCTTTTTAGCCAACATAGCAATGGTTAGGCCTTTGCAATTTGTTTTCCCTTGCAGCACCTGTATCAAGTGAACTGTATTTACAATCTGTAATGGATTTGTAAATCTTTCATTTTGCATCTTACTGAATTATTCTTGCTAGAGTATGTTTTTTGAAATTGGTGCTTGTATATTTGTACTTCTCTTAGCAAGTTTGAATATTAATCACTTAAATTTTTTTCAAAGTAAGAGTATAGCAGTAATTCATGTCTTCTTTATGCTCACTTTGCAAGCACTTTTTTCATATTTAATGTTTGATGTATATATCCTATGGAGGAAAAAAAAGTCTTTACATATGCAGTGCAGTATTGATCACAGTGAGAATTGTGTTCTGCATCATTTTGCAGCAATTCTATGGGTGATTCATATGGTAGCTGAAAAGAGCAGGTGGAGATTGGATCAAGAATTTTTTCAACTAGTGCATAAAAAAGATTTAAAATTCCTACTCAAATTTTGGGCATCTAGGTGGAGAATTGCAGTACATTTTTGGTTTTTCTGTGTACTGCCATTGCTGGCAGCATCCCATCTGGCTGGAAAATAGTTACACTGTCCCCTGGAATGGACTGCAGTTTTACAGTAAAGGGGGATAAGGTAGGTTCTGTGCTGAAACACCTCTAATGATGTCCCTTTAATGAGGGGCAGCTTGATGAAAATGAATGTTGCATAACTGGTAGAACAAAAAAAAAAACCCACAGAAAACCAACAACAAAAAGCCACACTGGAGGGTCTCAATCACATCTTCACAATCTTTTTCTAAAAACTAAGAAGAAGTAAGCAGTATTTTTACATGTCTTAACTCAGGCTCATGCAACAGCTTGAGTCTGTGAGTTCCTTTCTGGCAGGGCTCCATGCAGAACAGTTTAGAATAAAAGGCCATAAAAGACTGATGTGGCATTGATTCATAAAAACAAATTCAGAAAAATGTGATTAAAATTAGTCTTCCTGCACAGATTTGGAGATTTTAACAGACATTTTCTTAGTATCTTGCTTTTGTGGGTGTCCACAGAGATTCCTGTCAACATTCAATTAACATATTTTTGAAATCTTCTGTTGTGCTTTTTCAAGTGAACCTTGTAAAGTATTTAAAAGAGAAAATAAATCCCAATGCAAAGGAAGACTTAACATATCCCTATGGTAAGCCAGTAAAGTGAACAGGCAAAATAGTAAACATATTTTCCTGGTTTTTGATGCTCATTTTAAATTTGCTTTCATACAATCCCTCTGCTTTACATAAGGCTGAATTAAGTCATTGAATTACTTGCCATGCCCATTAGTTGAAGACAGCTAGGGTTTCATGATGAGTTCAGTATCAAGTGAAAGAATGTTCCCATATGCTGGGAATATGAATCACTGGATAGTCAGCCTGGTTATCCCTGTTTCCAGAGCTGACAGGAGAACCACCACAGTACTGACAGCAGAGATGGTGAGATGGTTGTGCTACTTAAGGCAACTCTTACTGTGTCAGATTTTTGAGGGTGGAACATTTCTAATTTCCTGTTGTGTTTAATCAATCTCTAGCTTGAAACACTGCATGTAATTATTTTTTCTCCTCGACACTAGGAAAATGTTGCAATGATGCCTGCTGGCTGCTTGCTCAGCTTATGAATAATCTTTGCATCATATCTGCCTCTAACTCCACCTGGTCTGTCACAATCCCTGTTTTCTGTGGGCCTCCTCCCTCAGACTCCTGGACAGTGTGGTGCAAATTTATGTGGGTGCTTAGGCTGTGCTGTGTGTTATTCCTGGTTTTGTGTGCCTGGCCATATTCTGCCTTAGTGCAGGGATCTGTTTACCAGAATAAGGTGTGCCAGAGTAGCTTCAGTTTAGTTCTTTATTTGTAGGTCTGTCTTTTATTGATTTAAATATTACACTTGTCTGTATATCCTAACATACCTGAGAAAAACTTTATCTCCTTGGCAAAAGCCAAGTGGAATTGCCAATTGATTGTGTTTTGCAAATTTATCAAACTTCCTGTTTCATGAACTTGACAGCAAGAGATTGATCCAAAATCTGTTAAAATCATTGTAAAGCCTCTCATGGAAAAGCAATGTTAGATTCAGTCCTAGCTCTTGGACGTCATTGAGAGAGAACATAAAGATAGACTGAAAAACACACCCCCAGGAAAAGGCAGAGAGAATACAGCCTGACTCATGATGTGCTATGAATTAAATACTGAGAATAAAATGCTAAGATGTGAAAGAAGTGCGTAGTCTTACTTAAGCTGTAGCCATATGGCAGTTGGAGCTGCAGCATTCCATGGGCTGGCACTCCCAAGAGTACAGAAGTGCTTGCTGTGCCAAGTTCTGCTGAGAGGAACCAGTGCATTTCCATTTGACTTCAGGGGAACTGGAGTGCTGAAACCATCATGCAAATGTGTCCTGCTGAGTTTAACTCCGTTTAATGCATTTCATTTTTATTAGATAATTTGATTTCTCTTGTTTTCTGGGGTGAGATGAGAAGGTTCTTTTTCAGAGTTCATCCCTTTGGTTCATCCCTTCCCTCCAGGGTGTCAACCACAACACACAGCTCAGAAGAGGCTGAATCCTTGGCTGTGCCACCAGCCCTGTAACCATTTGTTGATTCTCCAGATTCAGCCATCTCAAATCTTTCTGCTTTGACTGGGAGGATTGATGAGAAAACTCCTTTTGCTCCAGAGTCCTTTACTGCCACTTCTAGAGCTCTGTCACCCTTCCTGCTGTGGCTCAGACTGCTCCTGGATGTGTCATTGGTGCCCACATGAAATAAAAGCTGAGGCTAAAACATTCACCAGGATAAGAAATTAAACCACTGCAAGATTGTAGGCCCTGAGACACTGCTTGACTCTGCCTAGCTGGCTCATTAATGAAAGAGTATGTGGGAGTGGGATGAATATTTGATGTTTTTTAGAAGAGTCCTTGAAAGAATTGTAGGTCTTGAGGCAATGCAAGAGTTGGGAAGGACTACAGCTATCTGGGGAGAGAGTAAGAGTACATGCATAGTTCATGAGTACTTGATCTGCTCAGTGTGACCTGCTAGGTTGTAAATTAACATGCAGGAAATGTAAAGGTGCTGAACAAGTCATCAAAAAAAGCAATGATCAAGGAATTAAAGAAAGAAAAAATGCTGAAATAACTGGAGAAATAATTTGAAATCTCCACTAAAGATGAAAATTTACAACTGAAATTGACTGAGGCATTTAAGATGTGCAAAGAAATGTCAGTGGTCTACCTGGCTGCTCTCCATAACCAGTTTACAAATGCCTTGAATATTCTGCCCTTTACTAAACCCTTAGCAACTTGGTAGCTTATTGGATTCCTGAAGCAAATATAAATCTGTTGAAGGAAGAACTTTATTGACACTGCTTTGGCAACAGTGGTTTTTCACGTGCTTAAATAGACTCAGTAAATAGCTGTAGAAGAAATTTCTTAATAGAAGACTGGAAAAATGTCTCATGAGATGTTGAACTAGTCACTGGCTATACAGCCAGGGGCAGCTTTTAGCTTGTGTTAAATTCAGGAATGCAGGACTTGGTTGGAGTGTAGGAACTGTGTCTGAGGAGAAAGTCAGAAATACCACCAAAAAAGGAAGGATTGGAAAAACAGAACAACAAACTACATGTACACAGCCTTGTGGGAAAGCTTTGAAAACCAGAGTTTTTTCAGTACAGTTGGTTAGAAAGATCTTGCTTTTCTGTACAATGCAGTATAGGACCCAGTATCTGCCTATGCTTGTGGGATCCATTCTGGGATTTTTGGCTACTGGGTTTTTTATTGCAAAACCCAACTCTGTACAGCATATTTAAAACAGTGATTCTTGACAGTTGCAGCTGGTGTTTGCTATATATTATTTTGTTGATGGTATCAAGTTAAATTCTGTGTTTCCCAGGAACCAGTCTGTCAACATCTTTCTTAACCCAGTGCCAGAGTAAATAGGAATCCTGACTCATAATGAACATTTTGGATTATGGCAAGAGCAGAAAACACACATTTTTTACATTTATTTCACTGTTTTGGTGTTGTGGTTTTGTTTGTTTGTTTCCTTGGGTTTTTTGATTACGTATTTCAGACTCTGGCTATGCATTCCTTAATTACCTAATAAGAGAATTAAATTATATTATGGACTAATCATTATAAACACACTTGTGGTGCTCTATGTTGCCATGACATAATACATAACGAATGCAGATTTGTCCTTTCTTTTTTTCTATTGGTGGAGCTGTTGTCTGAAACATGAGCAGTAATACTAAAATTATAGGAATTAAAATCTACAGTGTGGTAGACATGGGTGCAAATATCTGTCATACCTCCACCTGCTTCTGAGAAAGCTTTTTGCCAGAAGAAAAGAGTAATTTTGCAATTAGACATTACCTAAATGCTTTGCTATGTAACTTAACTTTCATCTCCACACCTCAGCTGTGGCTGTGGATTTGGTACCTTCAGGATGCTGAGCCCATTTGCCCCGTGAAGAATTCCTGCTCTGGGGACTTGCTTCTTAATGGGTTCCTAAATTATGGGGAGGAAGAACTGGTGTTCTCACCTGTTTTGACATTCAGAAGAACACAACTATAAGAGCTTAATCCAAGATTTTCTAATTTAGCTTCAGCTAAAAGCAGTCTCTAAGAAAGATATTTGACTGCTGCTCACCAGAAATTACCTGAGAAATCACATAAGAAAATGTGATGAGACCCTAAGACAGAGAGAGCCTCTCCCTCCAAAGTAATGGTAACCCTTTTTCTCTCTTGCTCATGTTCACCACTTGGGAATATTTACCCTGGTATCTGGTCATGGGGAGTCTTGCACAAGTTATACTGAATATATGTGCATTACAATTAGGCATATGGGGAATATGGGGATTGTGACGTATCCTACTTTTGCACTCAAAGCTTGAAAGAATTAGAAGCCACCTTTTATGACTGTCATACTGCAAAGTTAGGTCTGGCTCTTCTCTCTTCCTTTGATTCTAAAAGCAAGCATATTGATCTATATGGCTCCAGGGCATATTCTCTCTTAGTTCACAGAATTAAATAAAACCACCCAAATTTTCAGTATTTCTATTGTATTTAAATTTTCATGTGAGGGTTGGCTCTGCTGTACTGGTTAACCCAGCTAAATGAGCACTGTCTATTTAGGCAGTGTTGAATGAAAATAATCCTCTGGGTTCAGACCCAACATATCAGTCACATTGAAAAAACTGTGGATAATTTTATCTATACCATACATACGAAAGAGACTCGAAGCACAGATGGCAAAATCCACACCTACCCACAGTTCAGGGCAAACCTCTGTGGCTGGAGGCAAAGATCTTTTGTGATGAGTGAATGGAATACCTAAGTGATCTGGAAAAATGTCATATGCATGGAGCTGCAAACAGCAAACAGCTCAGAACCCACCTCTGCAGCTCATGTGTAGTTCTCAGCTACCAGGGGTTTGGCCTCACACCACATTTTCATGTCTCTCCTACAGAATGAGGCACAGTGAAGAGTTTTCAAAGGGAATGCTCACCTGTGCTTGGATATCTGCTTTATAGGAGGAGAAGAATAGTTTCTTCTTAACAACACTGAAAATTTCTAAATCATTCTTTCTTCTGAAGTATTTGGCCAAAATTCTACATCCAGGTACAGTGCTAGATACAAGAGGTGCTTCATGTGGCTGATTTAATAAACATCATAATTTCTCCATAATTTCATTATCCCATATTCAGACAAAAGTAAATCAATCACAAACTTTGCTCTTACCCAGACAGAAATGCATTTATGCCTACGGTTGTGCAAGCACACCCAAAAAAAAAATCATTGCACATACAAGCTATATTAAATATGAAATAGAAAATGTATATATTTATATATTCTAAAATCTGTTTCAAAAACTGTGGCATCTGTAGACTTGGCAATGGTTTTACTGGAGCTAGATCCAAAACCTATGAAAGCCTTTCCTTTTTCTTGACTGGTAGTTGATTAAGCAGGATTTGTGTGTATTGCCTAGTATTTACACTTAGGCCTGTGTATATAAAATCGGGGATGTGATGTTTCCTATGCTGGAATTTGATGATCACCATAAAAATCAATATTATAGAAGTTCTCAAAAGGCTTTAATTTCCAGGTTCAGGGGAATGGCAGAGTCTCTGATCATCTGCTGCAAGGGAGGAGCAGTGCTGGAGCCAGGAGGGTGGTTTTAAGGCAGGTGTACTCCAAGTACAGCTGCAGAGTCTGTGCAGATCTAGGAACTAGAAAATAGGTCTTGAGAGTTTTCAAACTCCCCCCAATTGTAGAAATGTCTGTTAGCTTTTTCTGGTAGATATTCCATACCTGGAGTATCAAATTATTTATGGAAATGTTGCCCCAGTTCAGCTGCATGATATTAAAGTATGTAAATACCCTGTTCTGCAGTAACTAGTTGAAATCCTAAGGGATAATAAAAGTTTTAGAAGGCCTGTAACACTTTCAGCATGAAATGGTTCCCTAGCAGAGCTGATCTGAGTCTCAGACATAAACAGCATTTCCCCTCCATGTCTTTTAAGAAGTCAGACCATGTGATATCACAGCACACTTTTCTAACACAATACTTGAAAAATGGATTTTCAGTGGTCATTTGGACTATTACTTGTATTCTCTTTATTGTGTAATCTAGTTTGGGCTTATGTTTTTTTATGGTGAGAAAAACAGAGTAGCTGTAATGATGCTGGTCTGGATCCTGGCAGTTGGGGGTGGATTATGGAACATGTGTGATGAACAGCAAGCCCACTTCGTTCCTTTTAAAGAGTGTCTTAAATTGACTCCATTCCCTTCTCACCCAGCACCAGGCAGGTGTAAATCCCCTGAACAGCTGTGATTCTGTACAGTTTGGTGTCTAAAACCTCTTCAGGAACTGCACCTGATAACAGATAAGCTACACCAGTAGCTAATATAACTGCTTAATTGGACACAAGGAAGCTTTAGATTAGCAGTAGAGCATGACAAATAAACAGGAATCTCAAGACTGAGGCTGATATTGCATATTTTGCCTGTGTATTACCATAATGTCACAGGGGCTAGTTCTTTTTAAAGAAAGTCCTTAAATGAGTTTAAGAGGCAGATGTTACAGTTGTCAGAGTTCTGGATGTCGCCCTCATGAAACGTGAGACTACCATGTTGCAGAACAGCAGCAAATGTTAGTGAACAGCTGCACTGTAATTTGGATGCCTCTGTTTAAAGGAGAGAGCAGCAGAGCTGTGGCACAGTGTGCTGTACACTGGTCAGGCCCTTCCTGCCACAGAGGTACAGTCCCCAAAACAGAGCTGCTGCTGTCACCTGCCCCTGCTGTGCCTGGGCTGTGTGCAGGGGTGCTGTTGCTGTGCTGGCAGACATCCCCAGCTCAGCTGCTTGGGGCTCCCCTCTGCTTCTTTTCACAGCCTTCTTTCATGGCAGGAGTGGCCCTTGCTCAATTCCTCACTTGTGTGACAGCAGATTTTCCCTACTGTGCTTCTCATCATCTCCATCAAGCAGATGAAATCATATTTTGGTGACCAAATTTGAACCTTTTCCTCCAAATCCTTATCCTTTAGATTTCAACATTCAGTTTTGACTGCACTTGAGGATTCCTGGGCTGGCTGTAACTGGCATTTTACACTTGGCTACTGTAAGTAGGCTATGAGGGCTGCCATGGTACCAGTGTTAAATGAAAGCAGGCCTAGCTGTGTTTAAACAAGCTGACAGCCTCTCATCCAGAAGAAATGTGGTGCAGGTTATTGCAAGTTCCAAGTTATTAATGAAGGAGCAGTCACAGAATGTAATTTGTGATTGGTTTTGGGAAGGAAGAATGAAAACAAGAGTACCAGCAAGGCAAAGAGATAGTAAAGGGTTCCTCTCATGTGGTTAGACATAGAAGACAATTGAGAAAAAAGTATAGATACAGAATTAGGAAGTGAATGAATACTTCATGCTCAAAAATATTTGCCTAACTTCTGACAGCAAAAACCTCCTGGACAATTGCCTTCTGTGTTACACCATGTGAGTTCCCCTGAATGATTCCCTACATGATATTCACTCTGTCAGCCACTAATACTAAAATCCCTTCTAATCATAGGGAAACAGGATTTAGCACTTTTACAGTTTTTATTAAAATAATTACATTTATAATTTTTTTTCTTCATTAAACTCTAGTGGTTTTATTGGTGGGTGTACTCAAAGATTAAATTTTGTATCCATCATAAAACTGATTTTCTCAGCTTTGCTGAAGAAGCTCACTTTACTACTGGGCTTAGAGCTTGTATTGCTCTTATTGGCCTGCAGCTCATTTTAATGTTAACATTAAAATAACATTTTAAGTTACAGTTCCTTGCAAAGTAATGTTTTTTACCACTTCAGTGGTGAAAACAGCCTGCAGAGATTTTAACATTTCCTTTTCTTTGGGCTATTAGGAGTCATTAGTACTGAAAGATCTTGCAGAGTTAAAGATTTTGTGACTAAAAATTAATAGGTTCACAGGATACTGCAGGTTGGAAGGGGCCTCAGGAGGTCTCTGTCACAGGCTCTTGCTCAGAGCAGAGTGAGCTGTGAGATCAGAATAGGGCACTCAAAACTTCATCCAGCCAGGTCTCCAAAACTTCCAAGGATGGAGGCTCCAGAGCCTCTCTGAGAAATTGTTCCACTATTAATCCGTGGTGGAAATCTCATTTTTCTTAGGAAAATATAACGTGGTAAGATTCTTAACAATCAAGGAAATGCAGAATGAAAATAGAGTAAACCAGCTCTTGTAGGGTAACCAGAATACATGTAGAAATTAGAAGCATTGTCTTTTATTTACAGCATTTTGGCTGCCAGAGAATTGGATGAGGAACAGAAGCTTATTTAGATGGCAGCTTTGCAAATGTGAGAATAGAGTTTCTATCTCAAGAATATGAATACAAATCCTAGTGGTTTATACAATGATTTTTTTTCCAGTTCTTTTTGTCATGTTTACCCCTGTAGCTCAGCTGAAATGATCAAAATGTTTTCCATGAATAAGGCAAGTAATCTTGATACCAGAAAGGAAGTTTTTAGAGTGAGAACAATCAATCACTGGAACAACCTCCCCAGGGATGTGGCAGAGTCCTCATTGTGGGAAGTTTCCAAGATGCAGTTGGACAGGTGCTAGAGAATCTCATCTAGGCTCCCCTTTGCCATGAAAGGTTGGACCTGATGACATTTGGAGGTTCCTTCCATCCCAGACTCTTCTGTTGTTCTGTGAGCCTCTTTGCTTTGGTAAAAGTAATAAACACCCCCAGCCCCACCCCAAAATAACCCATATAATCAAAACAGGTCAACTAATCTGGGATGCTGGAATGAATGAAACAGGTAGGAGAATAGAACAAAATTGGGAAGTAATTAGACTGCTCCTGACAAACTTGTTTTATTCCACATGGTGTCATCATGTTTCAGGCATTAGTTTGATGAACTTGAAGTGTGGTGGTAAAATAGTTTCCAGGCTGTAACAGACAAACCATCAAGTGCATGAGACCCTTTTCCCTCCCCACTGCCCCAAAACAGCTCCCTGTGAGCTGCTAGGAGAAAGTTAACACATTTTTGCAGACTGTGTTCATATGCATCACTAATTTTTTCTGAATCCTTAATTCTGTTGTACCACCTTTGCTGCATTAGAGCAGATTGACTTGAGAGGAGTAATTACCAAGGGCTTCATTGCAAACCCTCGTTGGTACTGTGCTGCTGTAAAGATTTGCCAGAAAGAGAATGGGATGATAATTGAGAAGGGAAAATTTTTGCATTGGCTGCTTCATAGCAATCAGTTGACATGAGAAAAGCTCCATTTCCAGTCACCCTTGTATAGATTTTCCCTGATCACTTTTGAGGTAGTTTATAGCAGAGCTTGTTAGTCAGGATATATTTGTAATTTCATTGCTATTATCAATTTATTTTTTATAAAATGTTACCAAACAAGTAGCTGAGAATCTAAACCTGCAGTCTTACATCAATCTGACTGCTGCTTACCTGGAGGAGCAGCCTCACTATCTGAAAGGGGTCAACTCATGGAAAGGATGTTTAGTGTGGCAAGACCATGCTAAAGGTAAAATTCCTTCATTATGTTGAAGATTAATCACCATAGAAATCTGAGTGAGATTAATCTCTAATTCTATGTTGGCAAAATTACAGAATTTTAGTCTTATCACTATCTGTAGGGAATTATAACAAAGAATTGCAAACTATGAGATAGAATTAAGGCTTAGTCCATGAATTAGGAAGCTGTTCTGCTGCATCTGCTAAATGCAAATGAATTGGATTGTTGGACTTACTCTCCTTAGGAAATTAATTCTGTCATAAAATAAGGGGGAAAAGTGCTAACTTACTAATAGCAGCTTGAAAATTGAGTTTGTGGAGATGGAAGCCCCTGAATCTCAGTACTTTTCATAGCTACCTGCTTAAAAGCCATTGACTTATGCAAAACAACAAATTTTTGATTAAGGAAAAGAATATCAGGTGCTTACAGTGATTGATTTCCTTTTCTGGTTTCCTTATGAGTTGTGAGAATTTGTCATCAAAATGAGGAATTGTGTCTATTAGAGCTCCACACAGGGAATATGTGATGGAAGAGGTGAGGTGGCAGCTGTGTGTGCTGTAATGCAGTTACACTGATCTGCTTCTGATGGGTGTGAAATATCCAGGGCTGCTGTAGTACAAAATGGGTATTTATAGGGCTGTATAAATATAAATGAGTTGTATCTGGGTTGTAATACTGCTTTCAAGAAAACATCTTTTGAAAATTGTCAAGATGTAGCACTCCCAGAATCAAGCTTTTTTTTTTAAGATTTATACAGGTGTCTGAATTCCACTAGGAATGATCTAGCAGGGACATAAGCTCCAAAGCTGTATAAAGTCTTTGATGGTTTTGAGAGCCTAAATGATTTCACTCTCAATGCCTGAGGCTGCAGTACAACCAATTTAACAGAGTGTATCATCTGTGACAAAGTAATACTGAAAATTTGACAGAAATGATGAGGTAATGTCTAATACAATGAATTACACTTCATATTGTCTTCTGGATTTTCACATACAAATACTGCCTCAAAAACACATCAAGAAGTGTCTTGGGCAGATCATGATCAGCTACCAACACCTACAGCAAACTAAAGAAGACTTGATGGTTACACTGCTAAATCTGTAATATTTAATTCTCTTGTAGTTTTCATTACTCTTGCATTCCAAATGCCATTACTTTAAGAAAAAAAATTTGAAAGCTTGAGCTGTAGTTGAGTTAAAAGTTGGTTGTTGCCTGAATATCAGAGAGATGCCCTCACCTTGTTCTTTGTGAATTAGTCTTTTATTCTTCAAACTATACTGCATTCTGAAAGATTCCAGAAAGCTTATTGTTTCTGAAAACCAAATAAAGCTTTTGCACTATGTTTTAAAATGTTTTGACTAAATTTTCTCTCTTCCTCCTTCTTTTTAGAAGCAATATAGTACATGAGACGGAGAAGATTCCAGATTCATGCATTCTTCATTAGAGCTTTTCTGCTGCCTGTTGAACCTGTAGCAATCAATTCTTTTGCTTTACAGATCAATTATAACTGTAATTATGTAGTAGATACTTAGTGGGAACCTCTGACACTAACTCAGGTAGAAATGGCTGTAAAGTAAAGACATGATCTTCAAGAGGTGCTGGAGATGTGAGTCCAGTGTTAGGACAAAGCTGTCAGGACTGTCAGTCCACCCTCACTTCTGTATCACTCCTCTTTCACTAGTTTTTATGGATACTTCTGAGTTGATTTAAACCTGTTTAGAAATGGCAGTTTGCTCATCTAATTTAATTGAATGTTATTAATGAAATTGCATTTGCCAAGCACCTTGGCACTAACACCCTTCGTGTGCAGTTGGAAACACTCTTCGGTTACACAGCAGTGATTGTTAGCAGATGGAAGTGAGCTGGCTTGTATTAAAATTTTTGTGGTCTAGTACAGTGAAAGTAGAGCATGCTTACAATAACCAATTGCAGCTTGTTTATTATGTACTACAGTTTCTCAGATTAATTTTAGGAGGTTTGTTATTTTTTACATTTGTAGTTGAATTTTGCATGATTTGCAGGCTAGTTAGAAATTATTTTTTTCTAGCAAATGAAATTAAAAGAAAATACAGTGCAGTGTTGTGTTTTAGTGGTTTTGCAGATAAGTCAATACACTCAAGAAGGCAAAAACCGTGTATTTTTTTGCTTGAAGTACTATACTCATGAATTTTGCATGGCTGTGGATTCCAAAAGCCAGCATATAAAGGAGAAGCTAAGCTTGCTAAATATGACTACTGAATGCTTATTCAAACCTCAGACTCCATTTCTGTCTGCTATTAATACCCTTGTCACTGTTGTTATCATCTTCCTTTTCTTCTATCTACTTTAGCTATTTCTGGGTAAGTAGGTGGATGGGAATTCTTTTGCCACAGTAAAACTGAGCTGGAGAATAAGAGAAGCAGATCAAGGTTGCTGAAGCCATTGTGTATCTGCTGGCAAATTTGCAAAATATTTGCTGTTAGACTTGGGTGTTTGGCAAGTCCACAGACATAACCCCAAACTCTCTGATATATGTGGGAACAAAATCCAGCCAGTAGTCAGGGCATTCCCCTTAGGGAATGTTTGCCTGTCTTCCCCAGAAGTGTGCAGGGAATAAAAGATGTGCTGAGGGAAAGGGAAGATGGATTCAGTGGGCATCCGACAGTAGGTATTGCCACAGGAAGTGTGATCCATAGTGTCCAGCTCACAGATTTGGGGCTGTGTTGGTTTAAGCCTGTTGGGAGGAGATAGAAAAAGCTTGTCTTTCAGAATGGCTGTCAGATGAAATGTCAGCATATCCTTGCAGGAAGTTCATGTATCTTATGTCAAGCAGTCACTGGCTCAGCAAGTGGCCTTAGGCAAGTCAGCCAGCTTTTGTGGACCAGTTCCTGAGTCACATCATGCCTGACTGGGGAGAAAAGGGGAGGAAACAGCTGTTCCAGGTTCTGTTATGCTACTGACCACATTTACCAAATATCTCTGCTGGCTTGGTGAAGAGAATGAAGTTCCCTTCATTATTTCTAATGGGAGATCCTAGCAAAACAAACAAACACAGAGAAACAGTCCTTCTCTAGAGGACTCTGTGATAAATCATCAGGAGCAGAAGTGGCAGGTCTTTCTCTCTGAAACATCAGAGAAAGGAACATCATCTGATATGCCCTGTCTTCTCATACATAATCCAGGTTTTAAGAATGGGAGAGGAACTGGATGTTTCATTCTGTTCTTTAATTTAAGCCTCTATCTTTAGCTCCTTAAGACATTTTTTTATTATTAATATTCTGTCACCCTATGTTACCCTGGAAGAGTTGGCAACTTCAAATATGTTCTTAACATTTCTTTGTATTTTTCTCTATTTTTTTTTCCCAGGGCTTGTGTTATCTTGGGTGTCATATTCCTGCTGTCATCTATATGTATTGTGATCAAAGCCATCCACGATCTTGCGAAGAGGGTGCTTCCAGAAGTGGTAAGGTGATTCCTGTTCTTCTAAATGTTCTCTTTATTCCCTGCCCTGCCAGTGGGACTGGGAATTGCCAGTGTCTCCTTTCAACAGCCCCACTGAACTCTGTGGAGCTCTAGCAGGTGCATTTTCTGCCTGGTTCACATACTGGTCCAAGTCTTCCAGCAGCATTTTTTACTTATGTGATGGAGTCTAGTCTACTTCTGGAGTTTAATTGTGGGTTTTTTTATAGGTTTGACTCCAAATCTCTCTCAGCATAATCACTTAAAGCTTCTGCACAGGACTGTGGGGGTTCATTTACAGAGAGGAGGCCTCTCTGGGCTTAGTGAATGTACTAGAATTTTATGAGAAGAATGTTTCCACAGTTTACTACTCCAATAGCTTCAGTATTTTATTTTCAGTGTGGAAAAAAATATTTTTGGATTATATTTTAACATCTTCCAGCTCTTGCCTCCAACTCCAGAGCCATGTATGTGTAGCAGGGATGAAACAGGTGAGGGGAGCATTCTGGGTGAAAGAGCTGGCTTTTAGACTGACTCACCATGGAGCAACACAAAGGGCTTTTCTCCTGCTCTCTACTTTCTTTTGGCTCTGAAAGCAGCCCCTACCTGGCCTGTAGAGCAGCTCTCCCCAGTGGCCTTTCTCTCAGCTCTGCTCTGGCCTGTCCTGCTTGCTTCCTTTCAGTACTGGCTATTAACTTCTACTCATCTTAACAAGCTGCTCGCTGGGAAAACCATTTGGCAGTGGTTCCACTCCCACAAGACTTTTCCTAATGTGCTCAAACAAAATGAGGCTTTAGTTCAGCTGTTGTGTGCACAACCTGACTCAGAGCTTTGTCTTCAGCTGTTGTGAAGTTTGGTCAGGTTGTGTGCTCAGCCTTTCACATTGAGGATCCACCCTGCCAAGGGCCATTCTCAACACAGCACCACACAGAAAACAAAACTCCTTCCTTTCAACCAGGAGATGGAGGCAGAGCTGGAAAATCAAAAAGCCAAAATGGAATTCCATCTGTTACCCACTGTTAGCAGTGGAGATGACCTCCTAGGTCCTGTGTTCTCATGGAAATTTGCAAGAAGCTGGGCAATTCCAGAAGCTTGTTTTCAGTAGTTTATTGAAATCTGGGTGAAGATGAGTAGCACAGCCCATGAGTGAGCACGTTACTGAACTGCAGCCAGGTGCATTGTTTGACTGCAGGTGATTCATGTTCTCTTTGCATTTTGCTTGCCCTCTTTTCCAGTCTTCAAAATTTCCTGCCTCCTCAGCTTTGCCAGCATTACAGCACATGGCGTTCACCAGCCTGGTTCTGTCAGAATGATCTAGGTTAGCTGAAACACTTTCAGTAGTTGGTTCTTAAACCAAATCAAAACATTTTGACAGAACTGGGTTGGGGACTGAGCATGGGGCATGTGCCAGTGAGGCTGAAGAGGAGGCAGGTGAGGGTGAGGGGAGACCCTGCTGTGATGGTCAGCTAAGAGACCATTTCTTAACTTGTCTGTAGCCAAACAGAGCAAACTGGCTATAGTTTGACTCCTGTTTAGTGAGAAAATGAAATATATAGTCCTGACTCAGTGAAGGAGAAGGGAAAAGGGAGGTTACAACCATAATTAAAACACTAATTTTTGTGAATTTTTGGTAGTGTATATCAGGTTAACCTGGAAGTCTCAGTCTAATTCATTGTGGGCAAATGCTCTAATAATTCTCTCAGTAGGAACAAAACTTTAAAAGTTGTGTCATCTCTATCTCACTCTTTCATCATTACAAATTCAACCTACAAGAGAGGACTCTATTTCTGACATGGGGATAAATGTCTCATATTTGGATGGTGAACATTTTTTTATGATTTGCATTTTATGATTTTTATGATTTTAATGATTTTTATGATTTTTATGATATTGTACTTCCTCATTTTTAATGTTTTTAAATGCAGTCACAGTAGGAAAATATATGGAATCAGACCTATAAATATGGATGGATAATCTTCTTCCTGAGACTGTTCTCACTCATCTAGGCACTCAAGTACTACCAACAGTTTGAAGGATGTATTTGGCAAGGCACGGGCTGTGGATGACTGGTGGCAGGGTAAAAGCCTCATGCACACACCTAAAGGATTTTCATACCTGGCAATTCTGCCTGGAATGTAGGTTGGAACATGGGATGACAAGAGATGGTACTTTTGTTCAATGTCTCCTAAATGACATGGCAAGAATTGTAATTTCAAAGCCTTTCAGTACATCTCCCTGTGGGAAACTGATTCAGCAAGGGTTGTGTGACAGGTGAAATATCTCTGTGCAAACTCAGAATAACAGTGAAAAATGGGAAGGCTCAGAGGACAGCACCGCTGCTGCAAGTCATGGCCAGTGAGGTGTAATGCCTAGGGGTTGCCAACATTAAAAATAATTGGGGGAAGAGGATGTTGTTGAATAGAAACCTTTCCAGTTGCCCTAGCTGGGCCTGAGTGTGACTCTGATTTGCAGCTTGCTCGTTGCTCCCTTAGCTGCTCTAAGCAGAAATAGTTGTTCTTCTCAGTTGTTTGGGTCTTTGTTGATTGATTGTGCTCCCAGCAAAGCTGCACCTGCCCAGGCCACATCATGAGCATCTGAGCAGAGGGGAAATCTGCTCAAATTTCATCAGTAGGAGGCAGAAGTTTCTGCCTCTGCTCCTTTATCCAGGGTGCTGTCTTCTACTTCTTGGGCCACTGATGAACTAATTGCTAGTGATACTAATTCCTGTAGTATCTTACCATGTAATTTGGTTTTATTGTATGGATATATATCATATATATAACAGGAATAGTGTCTTTTGTTAATAGCTTTTTGCATAGCAGTGAAGTAACCAGTTTGGCATCAAAATAGTGACCTGAAATATTTTCTGGTGGTGTTATCTGTGTTACTGGGATTTGATATTAACTTGCTATTCTGAGACCAGGGAATTAGCCTCATGATGTGAGCAAGAACAGAACATTAAGACCAAGGAAAGGTAGTGTGACTCCACTGCTGTCCCAAACTGGTATAAAACTGGGGTGAAGAGCTCAGCACTAAATTAAGAGGATCTGTGCCTCAACAGAAGTTTCACATGTGAGTCAGAGTCACATGATTTTTTTTTGGTACAGTTTACATCCTTATTGCCCTTTATTGCAGTAAAGGTCATTGAAGATGTGGGCAATTTTTAAAGTGTCTTGTGAAATTTTAGCTGTGTGACTTCAATCTTAAGGGAGATAATGTGTCAAAAACCCAGCTGGAAAATGTTGCTCTTGGTGTTCAGATGCTGAGCACAAAGTTGGTACTATCAGCCCTGTGAATAGAGATCGTTTGGAATGCACTGCTCTACGTGGGGGATTCAAGATTAACCTAATGATAATAATAATAATGCAAAGCAACATGACTGACTGCATTGTTCTCAGAGCTATAAAGGCTCTTTTTATGTCTTTTTTTTTTTCTGGTAATAATTTCTTTAAGTTAATTTTAAATTGTAGAAGTTTTGGAGAAAATAATATGATATGGACAAGTTTAATTTTAGAAATTAAACAGACTGAGTACTTGAGTATCTGCTTGCTAATTGTAGAGAACTATGACTAAAATCCCAAATCAGAGTCAGTAACTTTGGAATCATTCTGGATCAGTTATAGGAAGTTCATTGTATTTCTTGTTGCATATCATATACACTGGTTATGTATCTGTCAGTTCTTAATATGCACATAGCAAAAAAAATTTCTTGGAAAAATTTTGTGAATTCTTTGATGTAGAGATTCAGTTGTCCTTAAAGTGAATCTTGAAAGAATTGCTTTCATGAAAATACTAGCAATAAGAGAAAATATAAAAATCACGTGATTAAGAAATCATTTGAAGTATTTTCCAAATGTTTGAACAGATGTTCTTTTACTTATGTGGACGCTTAGAAACAGGAGTCTTCTGTATTGTCGTTTCATATGATGATTTCAGGTGCAGGTCTGGCTATCCTCAGAAGGATTCAGAGAACCAGGAAGAGAATGACAGGTTTACTGCACATTAATGGCATTTCCACCTTGACTTCCCCATTCTGTAAGGGGCTTAAATGTCCACAGATTCTTGCTAGACTGCAGAGAGTTGCTGCTCAATTTACAGGGCAGGAGCTCATGGTTAGCTCAGTCAGGCATTTTCCAGTCACCTATTTGAATTCTCTTGTCTTCCATGCTGGATGTAATTTTGTTGAAGCCCAGTGAATGACAGTACTCCTGATCTGCACTGGCACAGGAGGGAGGACAATTAGAGCTCCTGACTTTCTGTATTTCTTAATATTGCTTCTGCCTTCCTTTTCTGCTTCTTGTTTGTGTTACCTCTTGCTGTGTCTCAAGTAAAAATAAACAGTAGGTAGTGTTATGTCACAACAGAGGCTTTCAGCACAGGCAGTGATTTTGTAATTCTTTTGAATGCCTCAGAGCCTTGGAAAACACAGAAATAGTGTATTTCTCCTTTTGGTTCCCTAGCTTGATATGCTGAGGACTGTAGTTAACTTTGGCATAGTCTGTAAGGCAGGATATGGATGACTAGGTAGATTAATTAGTTTAAAATAACTTGGATGAGTTTAATGAGAAGTGTTTGTCTGGAATTTTGGCTTTGGTAGTGTGTGTGTTTCCTACATGCAACAGCAACCATGGCCCTGCTGGCCCAAAAGGCCCAAATTTGGTCTTCAGTGACTTTCTTCATGCCTTTCTTTTTAATTTTATCTCCATCTTTAGATGAGGAAGCCTGGAGAGCCCACGGAATTCAAAGGATAAGGTTCACCAGGGATTTATGCAATATGTTCGCTTTTGCAAATTATTGTTTAGCACCGAACTGATATTTTTAGAGAACTTTAACTGTAGATTTCATTTCCTGCAGTTAGCAGCAAGTCCAGAAATTGTCATTATTAGGTAAACTTAAGGTTTTCCCTGTGCACAGGACTTTATATTTATATTATAATTAAAAAGAAGCCTGCCCTAAAAAATGATATTCTGTGTCAGGAGAGTTGGCCAGACAATTAATTATACACTTACTATATAATTCTGTATTTTTATTAATTATACATCTCTTAACTGTGTAGAAAAGTTCATTTTCAAGCAACTGAGATATAATAATAATAATCCTCAGTGTTCAAAACACAATCCCTTGTGCCAATATGTTTTGGTATTTGTGATGTAGAGCAGTGTTCTTCAACAATGACCCATAGAATTGTGTATGTCTTGAAATGAATTATTTAATGAAGTAATGAATTTCAGGCTTGATGATAAGGTAGATGTAGGAGAAATATTCCAGCTGAAGGGATCTGTTTGTCCAAGAGGGCTGGAAAATGCCAGTATTGAATATGTGCAGTGAGAAGTGGAATGGATCTTTCTTTCTCCCACAGCTTTGAAGATTTTTACATTACCTTTTGTGAGCATTAAAAAACATATGATGGGTCTCTGATTCTTGGAGAGAGGAGTAAATGAGGAGAATAGAGTTTTCATGTCACTTCCAGAGGGGATTTGTCTGCCATGTAACCTCACCTTGGATTTGTAGAGATGCTTCATTTTCCTTTGGAGGCAAATTTGGGTGTGGGAGTGGAGACAATTTCTGCCAACACGTACATGCCAAGTCACTTTGTCGAGCTGTGACCTCCATTCTCACTTGCCTGAAAATATTTTTAATTGAAGCTTCCTCATTTTGAGAATTTAGAGATGTGGTGACATTTTCCACTTGCCTTGGAGCACATTTGGAAGAAAATTTTGCTGTTTCACTCTTGTATCTCTAGAATGCTTTGGTTTTTGGGTAAGATTCCTGTACAGGAGCTGTTTAGAGCCCACACCCTGCCCCCAGCCCTTCCCAGGATCTTTCAGTGCCACTATCAAACTCAAAAAATATGGACAGATTACAAAACCCAAAGAGACCAAATTTTGTACAGGAGGGAGAGATGTGCCATTGATGTGTGGGAACATTACAGCTGCAAATTCCAGTTCTTTCTGTGTTCTTGTCCCATTTTTTATGTAGCTGGAAATTTTTTATTTAGCTGGGAATATTTATTCTGTATGGGCCTGCTTCAACATGACATGCTGCAGTTATTATTTCAGTTTCATATCATTGATCCCTAAGGAAATATTTTTCACAAACCAGATCTTTGACTTTTTTCCCCCTCCATTTTTTTCTTTTTTTTCCTTTGTTCCAGCACTTGCTGAAAGTGTTAGATGAAGTAGGCCAGCTGCTCTTGTTTCTGGAGTATTTGGAATTAAAATTTCTGATAATTTTAGCTCTTGTTCAATACACCTGAATTAAAAAGCTAATCAGTAATTGACATTTGGAAGAGAAAGTCTTCATTTTTGTTTACCCTTCAGGTTAATTTTAAATGAATATTTTTCAGATCATGTAATTTAAGATGGGTTTTTTTTCCTACAATGAGTGTTGAACCTAAAATAGAATAATTTCTTTTTGGCTCAGAAATAATTTATTGAGGCTCCTTTTCCCCTAGCTATGAGATTCAGAATATTTCCCTTATTGTTACTTTCAGCATTTGTTCTCCAACGTGTGTTAGCCATAATAAGATAATTCCCAATAGGGGAAGGAATTACCATTCCTTTATTGATGTTTCAGAGTGCAATATCCACAGCCAATGCTGCCCCTGAGGATCTGATACACACACGTTTCACTACAAATAAGAAGGAATAGTGATTTTGCATACTGTTGATGACATGCTTGGATTTCTGTGTAAATTTTAGGGATTTTTGACATTTTATTAATATATTGAGAAAATAATCTAAAAATCCTTGGGTGTAGGTTTTGAGCACTGTTTTGTGTTTGCATTTGCTGGTGTTAGTGCTTGCCAGCTCTGTGATAAAAAACCCTTCATCATTTGCCCCTTTACCTTCATCATGTCACATACTAGACATTCTTGGGTAGTACAAATATAATTTAGATGTGAATGATGTGCTTTATTTTGACCACTGCCACAAAGAATTTGCAGACTTTTTTCTTGTTTCTTGAGGAAGGCTCAAGAAGCCCAACCCAACCACACTGAGAAAGGCTGTTTTAATTTCACCTGGGGTTGTAAATCAATATCCATTTACTATTCAGTTACTGCTTGCATTTCCCTGGGTAATAGTATAACACATGTAATGTCAATGCAGTTTGGCATTTGTCCTCATTAGTATGGCAAAGGACACTTTTTTGCAAGAGTAAGCAAGCATCATGCAATATTTGTGACATTTCCTGCAGAACAAAGGCAAGATGTAATCAGTTTGTGTATGAAGGATGTGCACCCATCTCCTGTGGTGCCTCCAATGCTTTTATAAATGAAATATCTTGAAAAATTAGGCCATATGTTGTTCTATTGTATGTTATTGATTACAGCTGAAAAAGGAAGGTAGGGGTGGCACAGTGTAGCTTTGTGAGTTCTAATTGATTTATTGCTTTAATAGTTTAAAATAAATACATCATAAACATATATTCAACAATGTCAGCAGTTGAATTATAGGCCAGTAGCAACAAAACAAATAACACTTATGATTATATACACATATATCCTTATACACGTTTCTCTATACATTCATAAACCTCATATATGATTTATTGCTTGCCATTTCAAATCAAAGTATCATATACATTAATTATACATTAGAATCCTGCTTTATAATTGTTATTTCTATGTATGGCTTGGAGTTTGGCCTAAAATACATGTGCTTCTTGCAGGTTGTTGAGAATGTTGTGGATATTTGAATTGAAGAGTAAGCCAGGGTTAGGACAAATTAACAGCTACACATCATTCTTTGCTCAGGTGAAAAGTCTCATTTCCAGATTTTACCAGAAAGAGATTTTTCCAGATTTTATAAGAAAGAAAAGCTGGTGGCTGCTCCCCACTTGGTGGGTGATGTGGAATGCATTGCTGGTCTCGGCTCCCTGCTCAGAAAAATCAGTCTCGCTCCTGTGAGGGTGGACAAATACAATTTTAATTTATGTTTCATAACTTTGGTGTTTAAACAAGTGGATGAATTCTGGGAGAACAGGAAGCATGACTGATCTAATAGTTAAGCAGACCCTTTGTAGGAGTCCTAAGGCCACCTAAGAGAGTTCTCTGCAGCTCCCAGGCCCCATGCCTTGCCCTGGCATCCAGCACACCCTGTCTTTGTTATCTGTTTCTTGAAAAAGCATTCTGTGCTGTGGAATTGCTTTGTCACACCAAAGACAAGTTTAAACATTCATAAGATTTTTTTTTTTTGTACTAATAATAGATCTTTGTATCTCCATGTGAAGAGACTGTCTCCTGCTTGAGTCAGAGACTGGGCTGTTGGTTTGTTTTCTGACAGTGAAGTGCAATTAAAACTCATCCCTTTTGAAGCTTGCTAGTGAGAGGGACCCTCTGGCTTCCCAGGAGCTCCCTTTAGACTGATTATATAAACTATTTATTACTTGGGAGAAAGTGTGATAGAGATTTGGCCTTTTTTTTTTTTTTAAGTGTTTGTATTAGAAACATCTCTGTTGCTCTCTATATGGTAACATAATCCTTCAGGGGAAGAAGAGGGAGTCCTTTTTGACTGAGTGAGTAACATGCTCTATAGGGGGGCTTTTAGTGATCCCAGTGTGCCCAGATGACTTGGCAGCTGCTGGGGGAGCTGGAGGAGCAGGAGGCTGTGGGAAGTGTGGAGGTAGGGATGGGGAGCAGGGTGGGAGCAGAGCCTGGCAGGTGCTGGGGAGGATGGTCACCAAGCACCTGGGCTGAAGAAGGGTCATTGCTGGGTTCCAGGAGACAGATGGTGAGTTGCAGAGATGGGCAAAATGAATATTTAACAACAAAAACTCAGCTCAGTTTGGGCCAGCCATGACTTTGCTCCTGCCAACACCATCTGTAGCATTCCAGAAACACATCCCTACTTCCTCAGCCAAGAGGAGCCAGGCTCAGCAGAGGAGAGGCAAAACACTGTGAGACACCAGCTTCTCTGGAAAGGGAAAAAATGGCATGAAAAAGGCAGTACCAGTAATTCCCAGCTCCTGCAGGAGTATGGAGGAACTTTTGACTGGTTCAGAGAGAGCAGAGGAGTGGAAGGAGGTCTGCAGCTTTTGGGGTGGGAGAAGCAGCTTGTTCTGGGATTGCAGTAGGAGGAGTGACCAAGGAAGGACAGAGCTTCCTCCCATACCAGTGAAGATCTTTTGACTCCCCACTGTACAGTGCAGGTGAAATGAGAGCATTTTTACATCTCAGAAGTGGAAGGACTGTAACTAAAGGAGAGTGGGGAGAGAGGAGCTGGTAGAAATAATACATGAAATCAGGGCAAAGTTTTAGGGTCAGAATTGGCAATATGCATTCTAGGGAAAGATTAGGAACACAAATCAGCTGCAACTTAGTTAGTTACTAGGCTGGAAATTGGGTTAAAATATTTCTACCTAGTAAGCCAAGTGCTGAAGAATCCATTGTGAGGTTTTTTTTTTTTTACATTCTGCAATAGATTCAGGAAGAGATCCAAGTGCAACATAAAAACCAACAAACTTTTTCTTAAGCCATGAGATTACTGCTGCTTTTGGTGAAATCCTTGAAAGCAGGGACAGAACTGTTGTGACAATTTTGCAACCCCCTCTTCTCAACTGCACAGCTGGGGACAATGCATTTGGATAAAGTGGAGGAAAGCTGCCTGCTGACTTCTGTTATTCCTTTCTTAGGAATGGTAAAAGAAGAGAATATTTTATTCCTAGGAAAGCTTTCTTCTGGGAAAGAAAGCATAAAACCACAGTATAAAACCTAGCATAAAATAAATCTTAAGTAGGGACATTGTAGCTATTAAAGTGCTGTGTAATGAGAAGGCAACCCAGGATGGGCACCTTGCTTTATGTACAGTGCTGGTCTATACATGAAGATATAGGTGTCCTTTAATTGAGGTCTCATGTACAGTGTAGTAGCAGTGAGGGAATATGATGAAAAGAAATGGAAAGGGAGGGCGCTTTATTTACCACACTGGGAAGCCTTTATCGTATGGAAACGATCAGAATTTAAATTTTTATCATCTGTCACAATTTGCTGCTGCTTTAATTAAAATAACACCAAGGACACGTCGGGTGAGCCCGGCTCGGTGTGCTCCGTGCTCCTAATGACTGTCAGATGGGAAGGCGAGGGGTACCGAGAGGGCAGGGCTGCGGGAAGATCCGGAGGGAGATGGTGCCAGATGGCCCGGCTTATTTTATTAATTTAGATCTCCATTACGGCTTTTCTTCCCTTCGTCTCTCCAAAGGAGGAGTTCGTTTGATGGGAGTCATTTCACAGCCGCGGGGGGACGTGTTTAACTCTCTGGTGCCCACAGCGCTGCAGCTCCGCGCGTTTGCCACTCGCGTGTCCCACACCTCTGCTCCAGCCCAGGACCTGCCCACAGCAGCCCTCCCTCGGCTAATTCATTGAATCCTGCTGTCCTAAACCACTTCCAGCTGCTTGGCAGCAAAACAGTGCCAAGGCAATGTTCTGAGCTGTTTCTCTTCCACCCTCACCTGCTCAGGGGACTGGGCTGCCCGTGCTGCTGGGCATCGCCACTTCGGGCTGCTCTGGTACGCCCAAAACCTTCTCGGCAGCAGCAAATAGCCTCACTCTTCTTCTTCCAGCTCTGGGGCGCCTGGACACCCAGAAAGAACAGAGAAGTACTGAAAAATGAGAGTTTGAAAGGTTTTTTCCTCTTGGGTTTGGCGCTCACGGCCGCGCTCGGTTCGTGCGGGTTCTGCCGCCTCCCGGTGGCTCCGGCGAGGAGCTGCGCGCAGCGGGAGCGGCTGGTTTTGGGTGTTGTTTAGAGATTTTTGGGTGTTGGTTAGAGATTTTTGGGTGTTGTTTAGAGATTTTGGGTGTTGTTGAGAGATTTTGGGTGTTGTTTAGTGATAAAACCGGGAATATTGTCTTCTGAAAAGCTGTTTGGCACAGCCGAAAGCATCTGCATTCAGAGCAGGGATTTTTAATTTCTTCCCTTTCTTGCATCCACACTGATAACAAAGGAGCTTCGAATTGTTTGGTCTTTTGCTTTATCAGTGGTTATTGGATTAGTATTGAGAACAAAATGAGCTTGTCTTGTGTGATTCAGTGGAAAAAAAAAAATCAAACTTAGAAACAATTTCTAGATCCTGAATATGTATCCTCTATAAAAAAGCCTGTTCAGCAATTCATAACTTCATTCAGAAATTTGTATCACATTTAGGTCATTCTTGGATTCCAGTAGAGTAGCTAGACTCATTTTGATCATGACTGTATAGCAAGATGCACTGCTGACAAATAGCAAGATGCATTTCCACATACTGTGGCTTTAGTGACATGTGCAGGAAAAACACTGAATTCACCCTCCAAAAAAACCCCAAAAAAACCAAAGAAAAGGCTCTGAATAAAGTGCCATGAAGAGGATGAAACCTGATAGGATAGCACAGGGAATAAGGCATTGCATTTTCAGTATTCTGAATCAATAACTGAAATTTTGAACATTTCTCAAACAATTTAAAAAATATCTTGTATTGTGATCCATAGATTTTTTCCAAACTGTGTCAATTTGTAATGTTTTTCCAGTGCATTCCCAAGGATTTCACAGGTGTAGGAAAACTGCATTTCATCATCCCAAGGCTGACAGTGACACAACTGTCCATAGCAAAGTGATTTATGCTGTCACCTCTGCTGGGCCTGCAGTGTCCAGCTCTGTGCTGGGGACAAAGCCTGTGCTTCACTGAGGGGGAAGGCAAAGATGAGAGGTAGGGATGTCTGGGAGGAATCAGAGACTCTTTGGAGGGTCTGTGGGGTGATGGGGAAACAAGGGATCTCATGTAGTCCTTGTGCCAAGTGAGACACAAGAGAAATGTTGACGAGCACAGCATTCTGCTTCAGATTATTCTGAAGCCTTACACTTATGCTGTATATTAAATATTACATAAAATATTAGATGAGATTAGATTAACCAATCAGAACTGTTAGGCTATCAAAATGAAGTCTTTGGGCACTGAAAATACACATTTTTGAGAAAGATAGTATTAGAGTCATAGTTTTGACAAGGATCTCAAATTTTGAGTGTTTTTGCAAAGCTTGTCCAGACTTTTGAAGCTTTGTTGTCATTTCAGACCTTCTGAGAGCTCCCAGCTTTCCTTGTTAGATTGACAGCAACCAAATATTGCCACTATTTCCTTAGTCCTTCCCTAGCACTGGGAAATTGCCTGGATATTTTTCAGTTGTTCTGTTAAAATAACTTTATGAATGCTTTTTATCCTACCTTTACCCAGTACTTGAGTTCTGTGTTCTTATTGCTTCTATTTTACTCTCTTTCCCTCAGTACATTTTGTCTTACTATTGTTAATATTGTACCAGGTCTAGAGAGAATGAGCTCATGATGTGAGTGAAGTAGACTTTCAAAATTTTACTACATAGAAAATTGTATAAAAAATATTGAATGATTTATTTAGGGATATGAGTACATTATACCAGTAATCTAATTCCCAGTATCTTCCTAAGCTGCTTTCAAAACCATTTTTTGATTTCTTTGGGTTTCAAACTGCTGCTAAAATAATGAAAATGGATGGAGCTGCTGATGAATCATCATGACAATGTTTGGTACCAATGGGGACTTTGGCTGGAGTGTTTTCATCAGGAACAGGGTCCCAGTGGCACTGGCCCACTTAGACCTGCAGATACAAATTAAAAAAGGATTCTTGCTATTTCCTTTACTTGCACTGGTGTTGCAACAGCTTGAATTAAAGCTTCTATCTAGAGTAATAAATTAATCTAACTCAAAGATCTGTGGTTAGGTGGCAGGCATGCTGAGAGCTGTGGGTTTTTCTGCAGTCCATGGGCTGAGGTAGCTCAGGGGGAAGAAGGCACAGGGACCCCCTTTAGGCACCTTATTGCAGCATGTCAGCCCCCAGCAGTGCCCTCCCAGCCCAGCCAAACACAAACCTGTCAGCAGGAAGGGCTGGGGGGCTCCTGATGGCCTTCAGAGGATGGTGTTAAACAGTAATTACTTACCCTTCTTTGCCCTGCACTGACACACAGCTCTCTCCTGAGGGAGCTGGGGAACTCATGTTTCACATGCAAATTAAGCAATGGGAATGTTTCTGTGAAATGGAAGTCCATGAAAAAAATTGTTTTCTAGGAAAGAGCTAAACCTTACTTTGCACATCAGCATCAGAAGTTTTATGGATGTAGCTTGAACCAGACTTTTGAAAAAGGAAACAAAACAAAATCAAAGCAAGCCCAGAATCAGAAACAACATTAAGTGGTTATTTCTTACACCAAGAATCAATATTGGTCTGGTAAGTGGGATTCTATTTTCAAGCCTTCCTCCTGCCTGTGGGGACTTCATTACTGCTGGCATCAGGCATTGGATGACCTGGCAGTCTGCACTGAGCCCCACAGGTAAATATAATCTCCTGACTCTGAGGAGGCTGGGTCAATTCACAATTTGTTGATTGGAACTGTCATTAATTATGGCTGTAAAAGCAATTGCAGGTGACAATACAAGCAAAATAAGCACCAGCTGTTGTGGAAGTAATAAGGTAGGAAATCTTGATCTTAGGTTGTGTTTCTCAGTAGCACAAATAATTGCACACTAATTAGTACTATTTTTCATTTAATAGGTGGGACATGACCAGAAGACATACTAATGTGTGACATCTGTTATTTTTTTTTCCAGGACGATTTTCTGTACAGTGTCTCTGTTCTAAGTGGAATCCTTTGCACAGTCTTGGCAGTAATCAAATTTATGCTGGGAAAGGTCCTTACAAGCAGAGCACTGATAACTGATGGTGAGTGTGACATTGATCCTGCTGCTTTTATAGACTCTTCCAGGGACCCCTACAGTATGATGACAGCTGTGAAAGAGCACTGAAATAAGGCAGCCACTGAGAAATGGGAGAAAACCCAAGCCCTAGAAGAGTCTGTGGTACCACTGGTCTCTAGCACAGATAGCTCAGCTGAAATGGAATGCCTGGTGGAAGCCAGTGAATGTGTGGATAGTGAGCAATAATAGAGTTAGAGGTAGAGCAGATAATGGACTAGAGGTGTATTAGTCAGAGGTTAGGCTGCAGCAGGGGGATGTGACACCAATTTAGAGAGCTTTGGTTAGGTCACCTCCAGCCTCACTGCCTGTGCCTGGTAAAATCCTGAAAGCTCAAATGAAGCAAAGTCTGCTGCAGAAACCCTGCCTGCCCTGAGCAGGGATCATCACCAGCACCCACAGTGCTGGTGGCATCCCTTTGGTGTCATTTGTCACCACAGTGCTTTCCTTGCCACTCAGCAGAGCTGCTGGGGCAGGGCAGGTGTGAAACAAAACCCTTCTCTGCCCTGAACTCCTCTGGCCCTGCTGGGGTTTGGCACAGGGTGGATCCCCTCCACTGCATCCTTGGAGCACCTCACTGCCACCACTGCATCAGCCCAGCACCTGACTGCTTCTGGTTTTAAAGGGAGGTTTCAAATCCTGCTTTAAAAGTAGGTCCAGATATTCCTCTTACTGACAGGGCTCAAGCTCCTGAGTCCTCAGAAATCCCAGGGTTCTGCCCTTCAGACAGGTGAGGCCACAGTGATGGCAGAAGTTTCACAGCCCCCTACAAATCTCTCCCAGTTCTATCTGCCAGGGCAGTTTGAAATACTCAGTAAACAGACACTGTATGGTGTTCATGATTCATGGGTTGTAGTACCTAAATTATTTTACTCTTTGCTCCAGATTTCACTTTAAGGAAATTCAATTCTCAGCTTACTCTAGAGATACATAAATTTTGCTTTATTTTAAGCAAATTAAACATATTTAATTTTTTTCTGGATGATGTGTGATAGCACGCATTATGAGTATCTCTATCATCCCACTTACATAAATTCTTCATGAGTATTTATATTTTAAATCTGAAAGAAGCAAACAAGGCATCAGAATAGCAGTGAGGGGGTTACAACTAAGCTATTGCCTTCCTTCATTTGGGATTCTCTCCCAACAGACCTCCAGCTCAGACATCTTATTCTTTCCAGTGGGCTCCGCCACTCTAGACATTTTAAAACCAAAATATCTCCAGCCTGCAAAAAGGATTCTGGAAAGGATGCTGGGAACTGCAGCCCAGTGAGTCTGACTTCCTTCACTGCCAGGGTGGAAGTGGGACATGTTGACATTTCAGAGCAGGCCTAGGCAGGCAAATGATGAACCCTCCCTTTAAAAAAATGTAACTTAGTTTTGAAACAGAGCAGTTTATTCAGCCAAAATATTAACTGAAAATTCCTAAATAACTCCAGCTCTGAATTGTTCTCCTGTATGACAGAGAAATCTCTTTCCCCATAATTACATCCTCATGCTAATGATACTGCTTCTGAGCTGGAGACTGCTCATTCTTTGATTAAAAAAATTAGGGAAAAAAGTATACAATTACCTCAGCCTGGTTTTTATCTCTCTTCTCCCCTTTAGAACTACTTTAGAAAATGTAGGAGGCTGATCTTAACATGTGTGGTTAAATATCTGCTTTCACAGGATATATTTACATATGTACTTGATTTATTAACGATCAGGAAGAGACAATGTGATTCAGCAGCTGAGACAGATTTAGCAGTCCCTTGCATATCTTTTTTTAGTGTTTTCTGTTTCCTGCTAATTTACCTCCTGTGATCCCTGGCTCCAGACCAACAAACTGTTTTGAATAAAAGGAGCATGAATTTTTCTTCCTAAAAAATAGGTTTATTTTCAGAACAGCAAATTCTCTTTTATGCATGTCAACCTCTATTAATTTTTTAAAATAATTTTGGTTTAGAGTAGGGCTTAACAGCAATATCTCTTTAAATCCTAGATGTGTGAATCCTAATGAGGCAAAATGTCATTTGTACAGTTTGTTTATAGCAAAAGCTCTTGGCCTTTTGGGTAATAAAAATAGCCATTTCCTGCCTTGAATTTTGTGACATCTCAGAGGACAACTCTGTGACAGTCAGTGATGTCAGCCAACTTTCCTGTAGGTTTTAGGTACCTGTTTCCTATCCAGATTTAGCCACCTGTTTTTTCCTGTGCTGGCCTTACACTCAGAACAGTGTCTGGATTAATACCTGCAGCCATTACATGATTTCCTGCCACATCAGCAAAGAAAGATTTGGCTGAATGAGAGTCAGGAAGGGAAAACAATTTCCTTTGCAAGTAGCTTTTAAATTATTTGGAACCATCAGCCAGTAATGGCATGAAAATATTTTATTCTTTTGCATGAATCCATTGTGCTGACAGATTCTGAATTAAGCTGGAGCAGGGGAAGTAACACTGGTTTAAAATTCTAATTATTAATTTATATTTTATATATTCTTTACATCTATAGACCCAATAGACACAATTTCAACATGTGTTAGCAGTATAAATGAGCAAATAGACAAAGATGGATGTGAGAGGTGTGGATCAAAGGACAGGCTCAGGAACAAGTGTCAGGTGTATCATTGTTGGCAGTCATGGGGAATTGCAAAAACCTGGCTAAGTCCTGTAAACAGCAGCTGGCTAGAGCTGACTCACCAAGCAATAAAGAATATTTCAAGTCTGATATTTCATTTGTTATCTAGGTTAAATAGTGTATGGATCTACCAAATTAATGCATTCTCAGTGACTTTTTTTTTAGTGTAGAACAACAGGGGTATCTTTTGGGTTATTGTGGAAAAAAATCAGAAATAGGGAATTTGGAGTTAAAAAATAGAACACAAGGAATGATTCATAAAACCCCAAATCAATAATCAATCAAACAGGAGTTGAATGGAAAAGGACATTAATTTTTCCATTGGAGAAAAAGAGAACAGGTTAAAAAAAAAAGGAATCTAAAAGGATGTTCATTGGAATTGTAAATAGTAGATAAGAATCTACTGTGGTATACCTAAAGGATAAATAGAAATTATGACTAGGATTGTCCTGTATGTCATCAGCAACATCTACAGCTCTAATCAATACTTCCAAGCATGTAAATAAATATATGGAATGAGATAAAAACTCCAAGAGAGGGTCTTTGACAGGGAAAATGTGCAAAACCATTTTCCTTTCCATGAGTTCCTGGTGTTCATCCTTTAATTATTTTTTTCCCCCTTCTAGGTTTCAACTCTCTTGTAGGTGGAATAATGGGATTTTCCATCCTTCTTAGTGCAGAAGTGTTTAAACACAATTCTTCTGTCTGGTACCTGGATGGCAGTATAGGAGTGTTAATTGGACTTACAATATCTGCCTATGGAATCAAGTGAGTATTTCCTGGAGCAGGCAGGGCCCTGTGTCCAGCAGATGGGCTGGC
Organism: Ploceus nigricollis; assembly: GCA_013399945.1. NCBI lineage: Eukaryota > Metazoa > Chordata > Aves > Passeriformes > Ploceidae > Ploceus > Ploceus nigricollis. The sequence goes on along the minus strand of VXBC01008927.1, from coordinate 1,118,305 downwards.
CCTGAGAGGTGGGAGGCCACAGCCTTTAAGAGTTTAGCTAATTCCAGTGAAATCAGTCCCTGGAATTTATTAGACTAGCAGCCAGTGCTGGAGCAGAGTGTGTGGAAAGGGTTATAAAAGGCTGTCTCCCCTACATCACCTGGAAAGCAACCAGGACTTAAAAAGAAATTGGAATAATTTTAGATTTTTGTATACTTGAAATAAAATATCTGAAAAATAACCACAAATGATGGATAAAATCAATCCTCCTTGCATTTATAGCACATTTCTGAGCACTGCTTTGCCTTTGGATTAAAGGAAAGGTGCCCAAGTTTTAAAGAGGGATCTTGCTATTGATTTCTGTCCCAGCCCTACCTTTGGCAACTTCTGAACTGAAGGTTCCTGCTCATGTTTCAGATGCTGTTTCTCTTGAATTTTAAGATGCTTTCTTGATTCACACCAGAAACAGAATAAAAAAATCAAATGGAGCTCTGCCATGCACTTCATTGGTGCCACAATTTCCCTTGACTGCATGTAACCTAACCTGAATTTTGGACTTTATCCCTTATGGCTTATCTGCCACAAGAGAAAGTGGGAGATGGAGCATCTTAGTTGGAATTATGCCAGCTGAGAAGCAGCCCTTGGCCAGGCTGCAGTCAGCCCTCAGCTGGAAGCTGTGTGGGTTTAGTTTTTTTTTTTTTCAACTTGGAAAATTCAATTAACATTTTAATGGGAAGTACCACTCTTAAATAGGTCAGTATAATCACAATTTCCACTGTAAAACTAACTGTTCTGGAAAACTGTAAAGGCTGTTACGCCACCTGAGCTCTTTTTTATTAATGAGTATTTAAATATTCAGTGCTGGGGCTGTTCTGTGCATGATCCTTTGTGCTCTCCCTGCAGGCTGCTCATCGATATGGTGCCCAGGGTGAGGCAAACGCGCCACTACGAGATGTTCGAGTGAAGGTGCTGCCCTCTCCCTGCAAGGACTGTAAAACCACAGCGTCCTACGTCTTGGCAAGTGGTGCCAATGGTATTTTCCTGAATATGCAGTTTGTTTCCCAGTGGTCTGTTTCTGTTGAAGTTTGTTTGAATGGGAAATCTCTCTGTAAATCTGGCATATTGTGCACACTGCTTGCGATTCAGCCAAACAGCAGCGTTTTGGTTTTTCATTTCCTTATTTATTTCCAGTATGCTATTGATTCCTGTGACAATAGAAAACATGCAGTTCACAGCTTGAACCCAGCTGCCATGTTGTATATTCCAGAGTGAAAGTGTTCTCAATGGTGTGGTAAGCCTGTGGGTAAAGAAGTGCCAGTTTCAGGTTTGAGTTTTGGATTTTTTTTTTTCCCTTGGCCTGTATTTTCCCAAACACATGCTGTAACAGGAGTACAATCCTTGCTAACCTCTTCGACTAAGAGTATCTTACATAGAGTCTGGACACCAAGAGCTGTGTTGCTTAAAACCCTTAAGTAGCTACTTCCACCCTCTTGTTGAAATAGACACCTGAAAGAGCAGGTACTGCCCTTTCTGTGATCAGAGAGATACTGCATTTTAACCCCAAATTAACTGAAACGATACCTCTTCAATTTAAATTCTATTTTTTCTTAATGAGACACTGTTCATAGCTTTGCATGGACCAAACAAGCACACACAGTATTACTGTACAGACCAAAGCCAAAATAGTCATGCAGGGAAGAGGAGCTGCTCGAGGAATGGGATTTTCATCTCCTATTTTACCATATGCAGCTGTACCAGCGTGTGTGACGTTGTGGTTGCTCTGTAGTCTGACAACGGCACAGCAGTGGCTCAATCTCGTGGTGAGATACAGATCTATTTATTAGATTTAGATTGTCCTGTAAAGTGTTGCTCACTTTCCACCACACATCTTATATATTACTTAATAGCAGGTTAAATGATCGAAGACTCTTGATGTATAATCAATAAAACTGGTATCTATTTTATACAGTATCTGTAAGTAACATTTGAAAACTATTTCCAGAATGTATCATAGAACAAAGTCTTCCTGTATAGCAGCCTATTAAACTGGATTCTCTGGCTAAAGCCATTTTCTCTTTATTTGGCGTATTCCAGGTCGGTTTTCACAACAGAGAATCAGTATTGTTGCTTCTGTTTATCACAGGTGAATAAAAAATAGGACAGACGACTGCAGAGTTTGAAATAAGGCCATGGTAAGTAGGTGAGTAGCTAGAAATGCCCATTTCTAGTACATAACAATAGACTACAGCTATGAGAGTAGATGTACAATTAGACTGATCAGTGAGGGATGTACAGTGGAGACACTGTTTTTTCCACAGGTGTGATGTTAAAACTGCATTTCCCATCATGTGTGACTTGACCAGGTCCTTAAGGATCTCTAGTACAAGCCAAGTTCCACTGATATGTGTTGGAAGAGACCCCCCAGTGATTTCCCTGACCTGGCAGTACCCATATGAGAGTGACAGTATTGGAAAGAGAACATGCCTTGATACAGGATTCCTTATGGCAAAATGAAATTTGCCCTGCTGCTATCATTTGTTTTCATATATTTTGGATCAATTAAGTTTGTGCAAGTATTTGTATGCAAAGTGGTGCTATCAGTGCTGATGCTGCTTGTGCCTTGTTGTCACAGGATGAGGTCACTCAGCTGTAAGGTGACAAAGGAGCTACTTCAGAGGAGCATTCAGCAAGGACCCCAGAAGGACTGGAAAGTGTAGGACTGCTCACTGTACTCAGCACAGGTGGATTTTTAAATATCAAATGCCACCCCAAGACCCTGTCTTCCTGCACAAGACCTTAATGTCTTATAATTTTGCTTTTCCCATTATGTTTCTTTTCCCACACCAGCTCCATGAAGGGAGCTGTGAGCTGGTATTTCCTCACTGATTAACAGTGTTTGTCAGGCATTTTCAGCCTCAGAATCACAGAGCCAGGGCCTGAATCTAGCAATATTAGACATTTCATGAGTTTGTTAGTCTTCTTGATACTGTTTACCCTTTTCCATCTCCCTGAGGGCTTTATTCCCACTCAGTCCCATTGCTAATTTTGAGAATGACACTTGAGAACTACAGAAGTGCTGCTCCCCAGGGCCATGCAGTCCAGCAGCCTGTTTGTAGCCCACTGCTGCAGAAAACTGAGAAGGGACATGCTGGTGGCTGAACTACTGATACAACTTTTGCCACACCAAAGTCCTAAACCACTGAAAGCATGCAGGACACTCAAACCAACACCCAGCTGAAACATTAAATAGTTCTGTTAGAATGCTGAGTGTAAACAGGAGCACAGATGTGCTGCTCATGAACAAAGGAAGGTTAAACATTCAGTTAATGAAGTTTCACACTTCCTTCTGGAACTCGGGAATGCTCTGAGGATGTTTCTAAGTACAGACACCTGAAAAGGAAATGTGGTTAAACAAGTTCATCATACTCTTATCAGATTAATTTAAACCAATTGCAGAGAGTTTTTAGTTACCACAGGTGCTTCAAAGCATTGCTGGTATTAGCAGATAAATGCAAGAAAATAACAGAAATACTTGTGATACTTGATAAAGTCCAGGAAAAAATGATTCTCAGAAATGGTGATAAAGCCAGCTGGCATCAAGGAGACTGTGTGGTACGTGACAATAACAGAGAAAATAACTGCTCATCCATCTACTGTGACACTGCTCGAGCCAGCCACCCTCAGAGGGACCAGTTTCTATATGAGTTTTCCTTATTAAATGTCAGTGCCAGTTGATTTTTTCCAACTATGAGATGGCAAGTGTGCTTCCAGCTAGGCTAAGGGAAGGTGGACTTTTCAAAAGCTGCAACAGCTCAAAAGCACTCGGACTAATCACCTGAAACTTGGCACTGGCCAACATAATAACCTGCCTGGTGATCACAGCAGCCCTCAGCACAGCCAAGGGCTCTTTGTTGTGCGCGAGGAAGGAGCCTCAGTGCTCACACAAGGAACAGCACTGGCCAGAATGAGGCTGCAAACTGACACTTATTAAAGGCTGGCCAAGCTCAGAACTGCAAATTAATCCCTGAAAGTGACTGTGACACTGAGCAGATGCTTTGAATCTGGCCATATTGTTTAGCAGAGAAGGGAGCTCAAAAACTCTGTCAGGATTACACGAGCTGCAATCTTGAATCCCCAGCCATGATGCACACATACCAGGTAGGCTTGGGAAATGATAATGTTCACTTTTAGCTAAAAGCCAGATTTTTTTGAATCTTGAGTGTCATGTAAAAAATCACCAGACTAACATCTGCTGCTGATTTATTCCATTTTACTTCTTGCTATAGTAGGCAGACCATAAATAAGCATCATTTCACCACGGTGGAGAAAGAGCCTCAAAAGAAGCTCCCTGATGATGTTTCAGGAATGGACCTGAAGCAAAGATCCCAGCCAAGAAGCTCCTCAGATGTGGGCAAATTCAGCTGTAGGCACACCTGCACCATGAAGGTGCTCACCACTGCTAATACCACTTGCATTTCTGCAATCCCAGCTGCCTGGGAAAAAGTGAAGGCATTTCTGGCATTCTTTTTTGTGGGCCAGCTCATGGAGATGTTAGGCCACGGGACAAGGATTAATAGAATAGTTTGGGGTGGAAGGGATCTTTAAAGGTCATCTAGCCCGAGGTCATCCAGTCCATCTATTAAGCCTTAATAATATGCAGACCAGGAATGTTTGTTCCCAACCTGACAACGCATTTTTCCTTGGCAGTCAAATAAAGAGCTAAGGAAGCTCCTTGAAGAGAGTTTATCCTTGGAATTCACGGACTTGTGTAGATGCTTCACACAGGGGATGCACATAGTTTTGCTGTGCTGGCAGTGATTTCTCACCTCTCTGCCTGTGCTGGGTGTGCTGCCACCGAGAGGAGCTGTGACAGAGCCATCCCTGTGCCTCTGGCTGTGTTTATCCAGGACCAGGAGCTGCACAGGAGTAGCACACAAAAACACATTCCTGTGGCCTGGCATGTGGGGCCAGGTTTCGCAATGTGAGAGCATAATTAATGCAAGTAACAGAGCAGCCAAGGATGTTTCCCTCTCTTGTTCCCCCAAGACTGCGAGCTGCTATTTTCCTTTCAGCCACGGGATTGGTGTTGGAGGTAGCACCAAACAGTTCCTGCTTTTTCCCTGTTCAGTGGGATCAGCTGTCCCCAAGCCTCCAGCCCACTCACCAGGAGCTGCAGGAGAAGGGAAGCTGAGAGTTCAGGTCCTGCAGGAGCTGACACCAGCAACACCATTCAGCTGCAGGCAGGCTCAAAGTACATTTTCTTCCAAGTTCTACTCTGGCAAGTAACTGGGAAATGTCCCATTTTGTCAGCTCCCACTGCTGGCATCAATCCCAGCTCCCTTCTGAACTCACCTCTTGCTGACACAGGCTCTAGGGATTATTGTCACCCCTCACCTCACCACGCTGCAAGGAGTGGCAGCAACTCCTCCTAAACAGGCCAAGTGACAATGCCAAACTCCTCTTACTGGGCAGACCCATGGGGCAGAACCCAAGCACAGCTTGGGCTGATCACACCAGTTCTACCCTCCTATGGAGGTGAGGAGGAGATTAAAGCCAGGAGGGGTCTCTAGGGATTTGGCAGCTTCCCTTCCATGATCCCCTGTACTTTCAATGGAAGCACCAGCTGTTACCTGCTGAGCCACCAAAGGCTCTCACCTCGGTACATTTTCTTTGGAGTTTTTATTCTTTCAGCATTTTTGTGCAGCACTGGTTTGCTTTGACGTGTCTCTCCTCACAAAGGTGCAGGAAGCAGATGTCTTCAGCCGGGCAGTGCTTCCCTGAGGTGCTGCAGGAGCAAGGACCCCCGAGCCAAGGCTGCCAAGCAAAGCAGGACACACGGTGAGACCGAACAGCCGGAGTCTGTTCTCTGCAAACTGTTCCCAGGCTTTTTTGCTACAAAGATTTACTACCTAGATTTCAGCTAAATGCAATCTCCACTATCAATAAAATAAAATAACAAGTCCTGACAAGCATAAACACAAATACAGTGGAGTGTGAGGCAGCAAAGTGGGTTCTCCAGCTCTTGCACACTGAGGGGAAATGTTTTGAGAGCAGCACAAAGTCCCAGCAAAATGTTTCCATCTGTGGACTCTTTACCAGCTGGAGTTTGACTAAACCCAGTCTAAGCATGTGAGAGTTGAAGTATCCAGTATTTAAGCTGCCCCAAAGGAGCTTTCCAATGCAGCTGCATGGTTTATTTTTTATTCCAAGTTCCAATTTTCATAGATTTTTTTTTTCCATTATGTGACTGCAACACAGCCCACATCTAACTCTAGCTGCTCACCATTTTACAGATGTCTCTTCAGCTTTTTAGATGTCAAAGCTGAACAACAATTAAGGGAATGAAACAGGAAGGAAAACGTTTCCAAAAATAAGCAGAACAAGAGCTTGAATGAGCAGTGTCCTCCACTAATTCATTTTGATGGTAGGAAACATTTGGAAATTGTGGTATGTTGAATAGCAACATAGAACCAACAACATTTTCACCCGATTTAGTCCAAGGGGAAGTATGCCAAGGACCATAAAAAGGGGCAAGTGGTGAAGGATATTCACATACTTTTCCTCACTGAAACAGCCATAAAAGGCTCTTGCAGCAGCACTGCACAGTGGAAAAACCACCCTCTGTAGCCACAATGCACAGAACTCCCCAGTGAAGAGACTGGCCAAGTGGATATCCAAACCCACCTCACAAACCTCTCCCAGCCTGCAGGCATCTGTTTGACATCTTCATTTAAAGTCTTGCTTAGCAGGGTGTGTGTCATTAACTGGGAGAGGGGCAATACAAGGCATCTCAAGCTGATAGTTACTGACTTCTGTACTCTTCTGATTCTACGTACTCAGTTATGTGTGGCCACATTAAAAACAAAAAACCAAAACCTCAACAAACTTAGAAAAAGGTAATGCTGGAAAAAACCCGAGCTGTTGCTTCTCTCCAGTGTAGTTGTATTTTTTTTTTAAATACATTGCAACTGTGTTACAAATGGACATTTTTTTAACAGATAAAATCTGTCTTTTTTTTTTTTTTTACCTTTTATTTTTTCCATTTCTTAGCACCCCNACCAAAACCTCAACAAACTTAGAAAAAGGTAATGCTGGAAAAAACCCGAGCTGTTGCTTCTCTCCAGTGTAGTTGTATTTTTTTTTTAAATACATTGCAACTGTGTTACAAATGGACATTTTTTTAACAGATAAAATCTGTCTTTTTTTTTTTTTTTTACTATTATTTTTTCCACTGCATACTGCTCCTGCATTAATTGCTCTATTACTCTTGGATGCCTCCACCAAAACCTCTCCACATTCCCAGCAGCTGACAACAGAGAGCCCTTCCCTCACTCTTGGCTGGGCTAACAAAACCTGAGGTGGGCAGAAAAGGCCTGTCAGCAGAATGGGTGCCACTGAAATACCCTGACAGCTCCCCTGGAGAAGTTTCACTCTGGACATTTGTATTTGTTCAGAGCTGCCAAGGTGATTTCATGTGGCACCTCCCGAGTGCACTGAATGCACACCCCAATGCCACGTGGGCCAAAGCTTCACGCCTGAGCCCTTGTTCCACATGCAAATGTTTCATAAGCTCCCCAGTGCTTTGCATGTTAAATTGGACCCTGCAGGAGAATACTCTCTAAAGCTGCTATTTTACCACAGTGTAGCTCCATCTTTCAGCTCCACAGTGTATTGTGCCAGTAGGTCTTGCAGGCCTGAGAGCCACTGCAATTCCAGGCTCACTTTCCCTTTCTCCCAAATTTACAGTGTGCTGTAAATTTATAGGAAAGCAGGAATTCCTAACTACTGCTGTGACAAAACTGCCTCCTTAAAGGAGGCTTGATGTAACCCATTATCCAACCCAGGATTAAAACAAAACAAAGCAAACAGTTCATTACTCACCTGATGTTCTGCTGGCTACGGTGTGGGACTTACCTGTGCAGAGGTGGGGCAGCAACAGAAATTCCCAGCTGCAGAGTTGGAAGAAGCCACAGAAACACAGTTTTGGATAAAAGGCAGCTCATGGCATTCCCATTTAAACACAAAGGAATCATAAATCCAAATCACACAAGAAAAAAGTTTATTGAAAAATAAATTCTCCCTAGTTTTTTTTCTACAACAGTGAAAACAAAGCATTTTTCTATGCCATTAAAGTACAGACATTTACTGTTCTAAAAAAAAAAAAAATTAAAAAAAATCCCATCCTACTGAACCCCAGGAACTTGGCAGTATCTGAACCACTGTGTTCTGTTCTGTTTGAATCCAACTGCTTGAACGTAATATAGTGGAACACAACCATTAAAATAAAACAAAGGATTAACCTATTAGGGGAGAATTCAAACCAAACACCCCGTAGTACCAGCCTGATCCTGAAGTTCTTGTGTCCATTTAAAACCCCTCATTGACTCCACATTATTGTTTGCAAAAAGCAATATTTTACTTTCAGTGAATTCAGTAGGGTTTTTTCCCAATTTACACTGCTACAGGGCTTATTCAGACTCTGACCCTCTTCACCCATGAAGAGGAAGACTCCTCCAGGGAATGATGCAAACCAGAACCCAAAGAGCTGCCTCAAATAGCACTCTGGAGAATCTCCCTGCAGTGGTCAGCTCAGCAAGCTCAGGGGGATCAAAGTCTCCAAGTCCAAATTAGCTTTGTAAATATTCCCTGATATTTTTCTTTTGGCTCTCTTAGAATCTTCAGGGTAACGTTTCTCACAAAATTTACTCTCTTTCTTCCTTTGGTAAAAACTTCCATTTCCTCCTCCTCTCCTGCATTCCTTGCAAAAACCAAATCAAACCCATGGCTCCTTAAAAATACTTTTCACTGTCACTGTACTGCAACAGACCTGATAATGAACATAAATTAGTTCTGGGTATTACACTATTAAAATTAGCTGCCTTCAGACAGCAATTTAACTTGATTTATTGTGTGCCTATTTGATACTTCAAACTACTTTGCAGCTGCTCGTGTTGCATGCACTCGGTGCCTGGATGGCTCAGGAAATGCCAGGCATTATTTACATGCTCTCCTTAAAGCCAAGGATTTGGTGGCTCCTGCAGGACCCAGGGCTGGTATTTGCAGTGATAATACAGAAGTGTTTTCCTGCACCAGAAGCAGCCACGTGCTTTGGTGGCTATGGGGACAGCAGGGTCCTCAATGCTTCAGTTCTGTGAGCCCTTACACAAGGTGACAAATTCTGGTCCCATGCACAGCTCACTTAAGTAAATGGCACCTGCAGTGAACTGCCCAGCAGAGAGAAGGGTTTCAATCATTTGAGCACAACTGATTTTTTAAAGCAGTTTCTGTGTGTTGAGGGTGAAGTTATTACTCATTTTATCAAAACTTTAGGACCTGGTTTTATTTACTCATTTAATAAACAGGTGGCTTAGTGCTCTTGAGAGAGGTCTCCTGAATTAAAACACACTTTTGCAAGTTCTAATTACATGAATATGCAAAGGATGTCACTGTTAAAAGTGAACAGGTCCCAACGTGCAAGGCACATCAGCAATGGTTGCTTTTCCTGGAAGAAGGAACGAATGATGCCTCACACCTGAGGCACTCTGGGGTCCAGCCTCTGGTATTTTCAACACATTCCTAGAGTAAACATTTTACACTTGATACATGGAGTTGCTGTTTACACATTCCATTTAAATATAATTATATTTCGAAGTTACAAACTAATTTAAAAAAACACCCTACAGAACTTCTTGAAAATGTGTGGATGAGATTTAAGTCACTGCCCATAAAACTGTGTTTTGATGATACATTTACAGCAATATTATTAAAGCAGATCTCAATAAAATCCTCTATGTCCCTGGCCAATGAAAACACATCTGTCAGTGCATTGTTCTCCTTGAGTTTACAGCAATCCCTACAACAATGGGGCCAAAGGAGATGGAAAGAGATCACAAGTGAGAAGTTGAAGGCATAGCAGCTGCAGGACAAACATCACAAGGAAACAGCCATGCTAAATGTTAGCACCCCTGAAAAAAAGACTGGGAAATCAGAAACTGGTTCCTCTTGGTCTCTCTAAAAATAAAACAATAAAAAATTCCATCCCTCAGACTCCCAACTGTTGACTGAACAGCAATTTAACCACGTTTTCAACTGATACCTTAATAATTAATCAGTAACATCAACTTAGTCAGAGCCGATCTGTGTTGTGACAGAAAGAAAAACTGGTTGCTGATATGGAATAATATGCCCTGGAAGTGTTTGGTCTTTATAATTTAAGGTACAGTGCTTTACACTTATTAAAAAGGGAGGGCTGATTCTTTAATTTTAAGAAACATTAATGGAGGAGTTGTGCTACCACTGAAGCCAGGGGGAGTCACAAAGTTAATGAGGCTTGGATGAGATTATATCCAGCCCGACTCATCCCAGTTTATTTATTTTACTAGCAAAATCTGGTCCTGAAATGAAGTCTGAGCAAAAGACATACCTGAGAAAGCAATTTGGGTTTTGTTTACATGAACAGTGCTGCAAACTCAGAAATCACTTTGCAATTCAGATGGGCCACACACCCTGAGAGGGGAAGGGATGTCTTTCGTATTAAGGACAAATCAAGGATGCTGCCTAGGATTTTAAAGGACAGTGGTACAACATGACAACCTGATTTGGAGTTGATGATATCAAGAGAAATTTTCAATGAGTCTGAATTCTTGATAATCAGCAAGGTGCAAAATCTGACACAAAGCAGCTGGGAGCAGAGTGGAGCTTGGAAGGTGCAGAGTCCTGACTCTGGCTACAAGCCCATCCCAACTGAAATCTGATCAGCAGCTGCTTTGCAAAACACTATTGCAGAAAAGTAGTAGCATAAAAAAGAAAATCCATCTGCAATAAGCTGACCAGTCTCTCCACACTGAGAGCTGCCAGTTCAGCTGTGATAAAGGCCTGTATTCTCTGGTAGCACCGGGAACCGCCCCGTGTATGTCCATGCAGAAACATCTTTATCTGAAAAACCAACACCTCCCAAACCTCAATGTGGATCTTCAATTTTCCTGCCCATCAAATCAGCTCTGGCTGTTCCTGGAGGTTTTCTGTTATCATTGTCTCCCTGGGGAATGTTAATGGCTTTCCTTTGCTCCCTGGTCATTGAACAGACATCCCGTCCCAGCAGGAGCTCTCATGCCAAATCACAGATTCTCAGTACATTGCATTCTGCTTGCAGAAGCAATGTTTTGCAGGAATTACTAAAAGTTATAGTATCTTTTATCTTATTAAGCCTTATATAGTTTTAGAACAGATTTCTCCACTACTTAAAAACATTCAAAATTCACACCACTAAGTTGTAGAGTCATCAGCACAATTTACCTGGAATTAGTGTTCCATTATACTTGTTCAGACAGTGTCCATATTCCAAACACACATCCAAACCCCAAAGAAAGTAAAAAAGGCACATAAACATTAAATATTTGTAGAAACATAATCTGATATGAACAAGCAAACACACTGCTGCAACTATAAATTACAAAAAGAAACATAGAAACTAAGCAAAAAATGCAAAAAGCAACTCTATTTATACATGTGCAAATCAAATTGCATATATGAAATAAATGAGGTTTTTATTGGCATTTTTAAACAGTGTGTATTTACCAACTTTACCTTTCAAAGGCAAGACTTTTATGTTAATTTTAATAAATATGTAAATGCTTCTCTCAAGTTTTCTAATCCCGTAGGAACAAGATTTTTGAAAAAAACTAGGTCACATACAAAAATACAAAACTTTAAAACAAAGCATGTCTTGATATGAGAGATATGTTTAAAAGCTTGTAAAATGGTTTTGTATTCAACTTTTGACATTTTTTTCCCATCAATCGCAGATCAATATATTCAAATGCAGTCATGCAAAAACCTGACTTCTGAGCAAAGGAAGCTCTACTGTCAGACTGAAAAGAGCAGCACGGTCCCCCCTCTGATGTCCTTGCTTGAGTGCAAGAACTGGACTACACACCTTTATTCTTCAATTAGGTAAGAAAATAGCTATGGAACTCAGACAGAAAGCTGCCCCCTAGCCTGAAATGTGGACATCTAAAACAAGTTTTAGTCAATAATTCCAACTTTTCACTAGTCCCACATGGATTTGCCTGAGTGTTTATCTGCAGAAGGATTCACTGATTCCTCACTGCACGAGGGAACGCGGCTGTGTGACGGGGAGCGCGTGTGGAGCTCAGTGAGCAATGCCTGCAGAGTCTATGCACTTACAGGTCTCATGATAGTCTCCTTTTACAGGAATATACACTGAAGCTGTAGGTCTTGATTTGTTATTCTTCAAGATTAATAAGTCTTCTCTATAGGTTTCAGTGGAAATAAGATCAGAGACCACTGACTCTGAAGCCAATTTGGAGGTTCTGTCCCTGGCTGAAACGCAAGCGGCATCGGTGCTGCTGTTGCATTTTTGCCAGAATGTACAATTCAGTTCAGCAGACTAGAAACAGTGCTACAGCATGAAAAAACAGAGCTTATAATAAACTCTCCCTGCTGTGGTAAAGGCAAATTTAGCATTGAGCAAAGCACTAGACCAGAAAATTTTATAATAACAAATACCAAACCCCTCCTATCTTTAAAGGTTTAGAGGCAAAATCAAATGCAGTATGTATTGCTATGTGGGCCTTACAGCAGGGGAACCAAGCAAACATGTATTTACAGCAAAGAATTACACTACAGCAAAACCCACGTTTTGCATCCTTTAAGTGCACAAGCACAAATCTTTGTTTCCAACATAATTCTGTGATATCCCAGTCTGAAATCAATTCCTGCCTGAAAAACATCAGGCTGAACTGCTGAAGACAAGTCCTGCTGTTGCCTTTACTTTCAGCACCAGCTGGAAGTTCATACATTGTGATAGGCAGGATTTTCTAGTTGCACAAATATGCACAGGTATGCAGGGGATATTTTATATAAATACAGAATGAATTGTTGTGCCTGCTCAGACCCATCTCCAATTGTCCTCCCCCAGCTTTTCCAGGGCAGTGAAACTATGGTAAACTACATTTGTGCTGACTGAAGCAAATGCTGAGCTATGGCAACAGGAGGGATTTTCATACTGGTTTGTGTTTGTTTTCTTTTCATACAAAAATTTTGCCTCCCATTAGAGAACCCAGCTGTTCTGTTTCTGGAAAATTAATCTAAAATACAGCAGATTTTCACATAATCAAACCCAGATCCTGGTGACCCTGCTGCTCAACAGCTCCCACAGACCTTTTCTGGATACTCAACTACCTCCTGTGTTGTGCAGAGCAATGTTATGGAGTGTTACAGGGTAACACTGTCAGGAGTGCTGAGGCAGGAAACCAAATGCTTGAAAAGGCTCATTCACTGCTTTTAAATTGGAAGTTAAAATGTAGACTGTTCTGGAGTATTCATCCACAGTGCAATAGCATCTCCCTTGCCTGGTCTTTGGTAGGTCACCACATCCATCAATATTCCCACACAGATAATGAGCACTGCTTACCAGAAAAATCTGAACCAAGCAGATATGTCTGAGAAAGGAAAATGTAAAGCATATGCCTCTCATTACTACCTGGTAATCTTTATGAAAAAAAAAAAATAATATCTATGCTGATTTGAGGTTCTATTCCAGCATGGTGAGAGCATGTCCAAATTGCAAACCTACAGACTCTGACTGCAGATTTGTTTCTCACTAATCTTAACATGCAACTTCCTGACTACAAATGGTGCTGTCAAGCATGTCACCTTCTGCTGAAAATAACAAAAATTACCTCTGTAAAAGGAAGGCAGTTTAAAGGAGTTAACTTGCTTCTCTCAAAAAAAACCAAAAACCAAAACCCAACTTTGATATAAATTCTGAGCTCTTGAATTGTTTTCTTCTAAATTTGTAATTGGTGTGCCTGATCAAAAGGGAAGAAGAAACAAGGAACAAGCAGCCCCCTAAAACCAGAAAAACAATCAAAGAACCCAAGAGGACAGATTAATTCTTTTCTTTTCAGTTGTCTCCTCTTACTTGTACTCCAGAAGAAAATTTCTCTTTAAAAACCTAGCTAGTTGTGAAGACATTTTACATTTCTACCACACAATAATTATAGTTAGCTTAGTTTAACCTTTCTATGTCATTCAGCAACACTTCAACTACTGGAAGCTGTAGCAAACTGAGGCTCTAACGATAATATTGCTCCAATGATGCTGAATACTTTTTGCTTCACACAGTATTTCTAGTAGACAGACTACAACAAAAGCATGGGCAAATTCTGAGGATTACTCTCTAAATGGGACCAGTAAACTGTGATGAGTCCATTCCAAAAATGGTTGTGTGTTTTTGTAGCTTTTCCTCACTGAAGAATGCCACAACCCCAGTGAGCTGTGCAGTCACCAAGATGTGTCACACGCTGGCAACTGCCTATTTGCTCATTTGTGACACTCTGCTTAGGCTGCTCTGGTGCAGCAGCTGTGATGCCGACAATACCTTGTTGTATACAAATATTTAATTAAAAAAAAAAGAAAAAAAAAAAAACCAAACCAAAAACCTGGGCCCCAATAACCCAATAGCAGGGTACAGAGCTCTCTCATTATTCCAAGTTCTTGTGAAGTAAACCACTTTATAGCCATTCAAGCCAAAGCTGTACCCAAACCAGTGCACCTTGAATAAAATGTTAGTCCTCCTTCCCCAGCATCCCCTCCCTCAAGCACACTTTTTTCAATTTTCTACTGGAATGAAGTTGAGATCCTTTAGCTAACTATGATGGGGGATGTCTTAACTCATTAAAAAAATAGAAAACACTTCACCCAAACAACAAAAACAGAAGTTTGATGGGTCTGGAAATTTTCTACAAACTATTCTGTGCAGTCATCTTCAAATCACTGTCAAACACGAGACTCGTTTGTCTTCGCAAACAGCTGAAGGAATCTGAAGAGTGACACTGCAAATGTCCTTACAGGAAGAAAAGATCAGTTATAGCTGTTTATTATGAATCCCTCCTCTCTTAGTAGATAATTCTGCCCAGCAATGATAGCTCTGCCTGCAGCGGAAAACCCGGACCAAAGTGCAGGAAGTACTAAGGAACTCCTCTCCAAAGGACTCTCGTTGTCCCCAGCTGGGAGCAGCCCTGCTGCTGCTATAGGCAGTCCTTGCAGAGTGCAACCTGCCCCTTGATATAGTCCCTGCAGGGGCAGATCCTTCTGTGGGCAGGGTGGGAGCCAGCACAGCTGAACAGTAGCAGGTCACCTTGGAAAACACAGTGCTTCCTCCTTCCATCAAAAGAGGGGACCAGGATATCATTTGCAGACTCCACGGTGAGACATTCGATATTATGCCTAAAAAGCAAAGCATGTGATCTGTATCACACCTGAGTTTATGGGAGTTTGGTACAGTTTTCAACTTTCCTCACTAAAAATAAACCCTGCTCTACTAGATCCTAAACCGAGTGCATTTACAAGTGCAGCTTTCCAGAACATGACTTTTCTGCTGTACAGATTCTCTCTGCAGGGGGCAGTGCAGCCTTTAGAGCTTTCCTGTTTCCTAAAGATTAATAAAAGAAGTTAAAGAGAAAAAAATGCTTTTGACTATTCCCCAAAACCTAATATTTAAATGCACCATGGATTTTCAGTAGGACAGACTCAAAGAATCTGAAAGCAGGAGATATTCTCTTTGATTTCAGGAAGTCTCTTCCCCAGGGAAGCCCCACAGAGCCAGGCAGCCCTGGGCAGCTGCAGGTGGGTGAGCTGGACTGTGGGGATGAGGGATGCTGCTCCTGGGCTACAGGGAACAGGGCCTGCAGCTCCCAGGAACCAGCCAGCAGGAAATGAAAAACACCAGTTGCCATTTTCTGACCACAAAGCTTAAGCACCAGGGTAGCAATTCCAGCAAAACCTTGTTTTTCACTTATTCAGGAAACATTGGTAACTTTCAGTATTTAACAGATGGGTGTTTTTCCACAGGATCATGATTTTGTCTAGACAGCTAGAAAAGAAAGTTTTTATATGAGCTGCTTCTGAACTCCACTGCAAATTACAACTTTTCAAAGAAAATACAAACCCCAAGATCTTCTACAATGTAATTTAGCAAAAAGTGGGGACGGAAAACCTGGAAAGCAGATTGCCCAGCAGCCATTTGTGGGAGCCTGGTTTTGAGGACTTTGTTTTCACTCTGAGAGGAACACAGACACATTTCCAAAGAGCACCCAAAAGCAGCATTCCTTTCCTTAAACATAGCTGGTGAGTTTTACACATCTGCACCAACACCTCCAATGTACCAGTGCTCACAATTCTCTACCCAGGACAATAGTGACAGAAGGGTTGTGGCCCCCTGTGCTCCTGGCAGGTGCTCTCAGCAGTCACCAACCACTACCACACACTCCACAAAGCACTGCCAGGCCCTCACTCACAGCTTGCTGCAGCCAGAGCTGCTCTCCCCCCTTCCCTTCTCACAGAACTTGTGCTTTAAATTCCAAGTGTGGTAAAAACCAGTGCAATAAAGAGACCAAACAACATATTTGTGCTAGAAATACTTACCTAAGCAGAGCTTTGTCCTTGTTAAGATGCTGGAAGAAGGAAGGCTCACAGATGAGCTGGCTTTCCTGACAAACTTGCTTACAGGATTTTCCAGGTTCAGCAATTTTGACTTGAAGGGCACTTAATGGGGGCCACATCACCTGCCCGTGACAGAAATCCTGCAGTGACAGATCATGTTTTGTTATGATGGGTTCAGACAACATTTCACAATACTCAGACTGTATTTTAACATTTGGCAACTCTCACCAAAAGGTGATCAAATAATTTGGGCCTGGTCCATCCTGGTTTGCTTCCTCTGGACAAAACCAAAACTTGTGTGAACTGATCCCCTCACTGTGACCCAAAGCCCCCAGACTCATTTACCATTATTTTCTCAACATCAGCTTGAGCTTTTCTCATTCTGTTTTGATTTCCTCTCCTGAAGGAGGAAGTTTTCATAGACTTCCAGGTCTAACCACAAAAGTAATATTATACAGTCATGAATCACAAAGTATCCTGAGTTGGAAAGGACCCACAAATTTCAAGGTGAGACCAAAGGAGGTGTCCTCCTTCATCTGTCTTTTCTTGCTCTTGGGTGAATGTTCTCACTCCCTTTGCCAAGCTCTGGGGCTCAGGTGACCCTCTGCTGAGCCAAGTCAGTTTTCTGACCTCACAGAGTCAGCCCCAAACATTTTCTGCTGGGTTATCAACTTCTCTGCTTGGCCACATCTTTCAAAGTCAGAGTGTCTGTTCCATCAGCCCAACCTGCCTCCTCCAACAGCTCCCAGATTTGTAGCAGGGAATCCCTGCTGCTTTGGCTGTGGTTGCCTGGCTGCTGCTTTGATGCCATTGCCAAAACTGAAGCAATCCCTCCTCCCTCTGGTTCCCAGCCTCTGCTGCTGCCTTGCAGAGCAGGCACAACTGTGTGTGCAGCCACAGAGCACACAGGACCAGGGATGGGTTCAGCAGGGATGCACCCAACAGCCACACTGGGCTGCTGGCAGGGGCAGGGCACTGCCAGGATGCAGCAGTTTGGAGACAAAGCTGGTTTAAGGCAGCTGAAGGTGGCACTGCTGAGTGTGCAGCCACAGCCCACAGCAGTTCTCTTACCTCAGACTGTACAGGCCTTCAGCCCAGCTGCTGGATCTGAAGGTGCAGGGAGTTCACCAAACCTTTCTTGTGAACATTGTCCTCCCTCCTGACCCTCTGCCAACAAGGCCCCAGAAGGGGAACTCTGGACACCTTTGAATGCTACAGTTCCACTGTCCACAGAGTGACCAGTGGGACAGTGTATCTGACCCCATCTCTTCACACTCAAACATCCCCTGCAGACCCCACTGTCATGGTCAAGGCACACAGCCACTGAACCAGACCAATTCTTTACTCCACCATCTTTGTTCCTATTCCAAGCTTGTGCTGCTTTCTCTGTTCTTCCTGCCTCCACCACAAACTCGTCAAAATAAGGTCTCAATCTTTATTTTTGCTTTTTATTTTTGGTTCATCTGACATGTTAATTAGGCAAAGTGCTAAGCACATGCAGCTAAAAATTGTGCTTGAGCATCCTGGGAGCTGTGAAACACCACCAGCTTTTGACAATTAGTCAAAGCAATGAACAAAATTACAATATTCTGTGGATTTCTGAGAAGCTCAAGGGAGGGCTTAGCCCTTGGGGGAGGACCAGAGGGAAGAGACAGGTTTCAGCCACAGGTGCCATCTCTTGATTATCTCTTTTTCTCCCTTACATTGAGCTCCATTTCTTCCTGATTGACAAAAGCTCCCAATTATAACTAACTTGGGTAGAATAATCAAAAGCAGTAGTGATACTTTTACAGCTTTTGTCATCAATACAGCAGCAAAAAGCTTAAAGTGTTTATTGGCAGGAAAGAGGGAATAGCTATGCTGTGTTAACTGCCCTCCTGACCTGGAGCTGTGTTATTCTTTAGGACTGTCTTTAATAGCACCCACCTTCAAAAATACAAGTACAGACAGATGTCCAGTGCCCTTGAAAGAAATCCTGGCAATTAAATGACATATCAGAGATAAAGGTTATTCCTATCTCTGTTCTGCAGCAGCCAGAACAAAAGGCAGAGCTGGCTACTGCAACAGATCTGGCTTGGGCAGAAGTCCAAGCAAACACACAATTTCTAGAAACCAAGATCCCATGTAAATCCCTGCAGTTTATTACTGCAACTGAACATCTTCTGCTGCTCTCAGCTGGCAGTAATGCCCAGGGACCAAAAGTCCTTTAAGTAACTGGGTTCCAAACCATTTAAATCTTTATTGATTGAAACTAAATACTTGAAAAATCTGCCCAGAGGCTGCAATTCTGCCCAGAGACTGCAATTCTATCAAAAAGTACCTCTGTATTTAAGTGATCCTTCTTGATCCAAAGCTTTTATGTGTGTACACAGCTAAGGAAGTCACACAGACATGAAAAATTGCTTTGCCTTTCTGCTTTCATATAATGCCAAGGTCTGCACAGCTACTATTCCTACTTGGACAGCAGCAACACTGAGAAGCTTTAAAATGGAGATGGTCCTCCCTTTCCAACATAATCCAAGAGTCATCAACAACAGAAGTTCATACCTGTCTTTCAATAAAGGCGTTCATCCTCTGAAGCATTCCCTCACAGGTGAATTCATAGGGCAAATAAGGGTCAATCTGTGGAGACAGTGTTCAGGTTAGAGGGGTTTTTTTCTCAATCAGCTTTGTTGTGTACTCTGTGGCAGCAGCTTCTGCTCCAAATACTCCATTATAGCTTGAGTAGCAACAAAAAGTACTAATAAACTCATTAACAAATAATAATTTTACAAAACAGATTTACAAGCAGATTTAGCTGGTTTCTCTCCTTTTAAAAGGCAATAAGAATTGCTCCATGACTATCTTTATGGAAACTGAGGGTACACTGCAAAGTGGCAGATGTAAGGCTATTCTGAGACCCTCTGGGATTCCAGAGCGCCTGTTTTAACTAAGTTTCAGTTCTGAAGTTGAAGTGACAAAACAGAATGTGATACCTTTGAAAATTCCTTCATACTCTTCCCCCCTTGAAGTGCCCTCATTGCCATTCCACGCTGTAAGTGCACGAGCACTTCTGTGGGAATCTCAAAGCTACAAAGTCAGAGTTGAGCAGTGCAGAGTCTGCAATGAAACTTCCTCACTGAATGCACAGAAAACACAGATTGCTGTATAATTCACATGTGAAATTCTCATTTCTATACAAATTCTGCTACTCATTTTTTTCAAGAACCTGACATATCCAGTACTAAAACATGAGAATTTCAATACCATAGATATGTAATAACCATTTTTTCTTCAATATCCTATCAAAATGCAGCACTCATTAGACTAACATTAGGAAGCACTGTATGTGCAGTACACACTACATCCTCAAGTGCTGATGGCAAATTGAAGGCACATTTCTCACCTTTTGATTCAAAATTGATTTCACGGCCTTCTCAACCTCAGAAAGATCATTGATGTCCACAGTCCACACATGGGGCTTCCCAATGTAAACTTCAGCATAGGGATGCTGAGATGTCAACTGAAAGAAGAGATTATATTGGTAAAAATTAATATGTAAAAATATCCTTGCCTCTCCCTCTCTTAATCAGACTTTTTGGATGAAATGAACTAGAATAGTGCAAAAATTCAGTTAGAACATAACTGTCAGCATCATTCCTTCTGAGTTACTTTTCAGATTTTCTCTTTAAATTTAGAGTGTGAATTTAGTTGGAAAACTGAAAATCAGATAACATAGACCACAAGTAAGATATGTGCACCTCTAATTTGTGGCTTCAATCCTCACAAAGACCCACATCACAGAAGACTTGATGTTTACTGAAATTACTTGCAGCACGACCCTGCTTCCCCACAGCTCATTCACAGAGCCACCCTCCTTCTTCACAACCTCTCACTGCCACAAGTCTTGCTTAGACCTGCATGGCTGGCTCCCACAGATGTCATCCTCACTCTGCATCCTTCAAATGTCAAACATTTCCAGAGTTCTGTGAGCAACAGTGAAGAAAGAGTAATTTTTATAACCAGGGATGAATTCTGACTCTCATGACTGAGAGCAGAAGAGGAACGTGACCTCACCAAGAGTGATAACCAATATTTTGCTCACCACTTTGTCAGAAAACAATATCAATGAATACCCAAGAGGGTAACTAAGAAAAGCTGTATCAGAGTTGCTTTCAGAACTAGCAGGACAGCTCAGTAAGTATTTTTGGTGACTGGTCACCCAGGAGTGAGAACATGCACATGAACACACAAAAGGGAGCAAAAGCTGCAGAAGGGAGAAGTGGTTCACACCAGCCTCAGAAGAAAACTGCATTTTCAATAAATACCAAAAAACCCCACAGGATAGGTTGTTTATAGGCAGTGTTTTTACAGCTGCCTCTTTATGCTGTCGTTAGGATAAAAACACATTGCAGAAGATCTGAAGCAGGAAGCAGTGTCTGTTGGGAAGAACCTTCTCCTGCACTAGGAGATACACTGTACTTGATCTTTTCTTCTGATCTGCAAGAAACTGTTGCATTCACTATTAAAAAAACCATTAAAAATAGCCATTGCATTTTGCTTGTGAAGAATAGCAAGTTGCAAAGGTTACTTTACAAAACCAGAAACGCAGACTTCAAACTCTTGTATGGATAATCATGTCACAGAATTACACAAGCTCTTTGTGTTTTTCTTTAGCACTTGAAGAATGGAGAGAAGCATTTAAGGGCTTTCTTAATCCCAAAGAACCAGCATATGGATTACTGGCAATTGGATCTAAATGCAGCTGTGAAGACCAGTCAGAGAAAATGTTAGTCCTAGGACATGTCAGCAGGGCATGTGAAGGCAGCAATATATGGATATATATGATGTACTTTGGACTTGAGCAGTCAATAGGGATTATTTTCCTGTACAAGTCAGGCACACAGCATTTCTGTTAGTGCTGACACATGTCATTGGGATTTATCATGGCATTCTGAGCCCTGAAATTCCCACGAAGCACTTCGATGGGTTCAGATTATTTACTGAGCCTGACCAGTTATGGTGTTTGGGCACAGAACAACTGGAAATGACACAAAAACCAAGGGACTCACAGAAGAAAAGTCTTGAAAGGTGTCAAGCCCAAGGAGAAAGTTTAAAGAGGCTTTCATTCCCTTATTGCTGTCTCCTTTGTTAGCAACACAGACTGAGAGAAGGGGCAAGCTTCAGCTTGTACAGGACATGAATTCAGTGTATAACAAGAAAGGCAATTACAGCTGTGGATCATAAAATTGTAAGGAATTTTTTTTATGTTCCTGATTGAAAATGGGAAACTCTTCTGCTTATCAACCAGCTGGTGCTGCTCAGGACACAATTTATACGGCCCAAGCATAACCCTGAATTGGGAAGTGTGGCTGTGCAAGGTTCTCATCATCTGCATGTTACCTGAGAGCTTCCCCTTGATGTAAATACATAAAGAATATATGTACATACACCTATGAGCAAACCATGGCTACAGACATGAGTGCTGACGTCAGAAATGGCTCTGTGACTATTAAATGTTTACAAGTATAGGCTGAATTTTACCTACACTGAATAAAAGAAAAATATTCCAAAGTCAGTGCCAGGATGAGGGGTAAGTTTGCTTAGCTTCAGTCTTCTCTCACTAGAGCCTAAACACACTGACTGTTTTAAAAGCTTGGAGTTTGGTTTTCCTGTTTTCTTCAAGAGTCAGTTCTGCAAAAGTTTTCAGCCTTTAACCACAACCACGGTGGGTGACCATTAATACCTTAACTCAACAGTGCCTTGAACAGGTCTTTTCTGAAGAAAAAAAAAAAATCCCAAAACACACATAACCACCCACAAATGCCCTTTTCATAATTTGCTTAAACACCTATTTACTTCCTGCACAGTACACTGCAATGTCTGTTTCTTCAACAAAATAAAAACACTTTCAAATGATGTATCAAAATGACACGATCTGTTCCTGGGCAGAACATCAGGTTTCCAAGTGAAACATCAGTTTATGATGTCTCAGTGAGAAGTAGCAGAATGTACCTAAAGCAAATCTACAGGTAAAGCTTGAAGTGTGCTAACAACACCATTTTAATCGTCCTACAAAAATAAGGACTAATACTCCCTTCACTGACTAAAGAAAAAAGCAGTTGCACACCTGTGGCAATAAACCTTGAACATTAATGCAATTTCTCCTACACTCTGTTACTAAAAGGAAACCCACAAGCATTTTCATTTCAAAAAATTATCAAGATTGATAGAGCTTACCTCTCGGAGTGTAGGTTTGCCTTTGAAAAAATCTGTGTTTTTGCTACTTTTTGGTGGGTTAAATCTTAAATTTAGGAAAGCACATCCATTGGCAATAGCCTCCAGGGGAGCTGGCCCTTCATATGGAAATCCAAGACCAACAAACAGCTGAAAAATACAAAACAAGGGATATTTTAATTTTTGTTATTCACAAAAAAGCTAAGAGCTAGCTTAAAAGAAACAAAACCCATTCTAAATGTACCAGCCTGAAGAAAATGCAACGCTAAGAAGAAAATGAGAGAAATTCAACAGCTCACCACCTCCCACCCAAGCAGTAATGGAATGTCCTGTAAAACACATTTGACAATCATCATCTGTAATGAGCTGAGGTGGTTTTTCATGGAGCTGAGGCAACAACAGACCCTTTTAGGGCTTTTTTTGGGCGGGGAGAAAAATTGGTGGTTTGATTGATGTTGAAGTGGAGCTGCTGGGGCTCTCCTACAGGCACAGGTTCTAAAGCAGCAATCTCCAGGAACAGCTGCAGCAGTGTTTTCCCGACTCCCAAACCAGCCAAGCTTTGCCAACACAACACGCTCCTGGTACACTAATTAAGCCTCCTAATTAAAACGGTAGGTGGCAGCAAACAGCAGCTCACGACACTGGACCGAGGCAGCAAGAGCTCGCAGGGGCTTCAGAGGGTTCAGCCTTCAGAGGGTTCAACACCTCCAAGGGAAACCGGAGCAAAAATCCATCCCAAAGCTTTTCCTCCACCAGCTGAGATTCCAGGTGCTCTAGAAAAGGCACTGCTCTGCTCCAGTGAAAACACATTAAATGTTTTTTTGGAGTTGTCTGAAAAAATCTTGACCCCTTTCCTGGCCAATCATAACGAAACCCCCTGAATTAAATATAGGATTCTTCATCTTCATTTGAATGTTTGTCTATATAATGGGTTGGAACAGCAATTTCTTAGTACTGCTGCAAAACAATGTGTATATATATATCTATATATATCTACTGCTTTTATCAGGAAAATGAAGCACAACCTTCATAACTATGAGAGTCATGCAATCAGGACACATATTCAGGAGGTCACAGTATCCTATTCTGCATTAAATCTTCTGCAACACGGAAATGAATCCCAGTAACAGAACATTCACAGCTGGAGGCTCTTCCTAGGAGCTGAACCTAACACTGATGTATAAACCTGCAGTCAGCCCTGTCATGCACAGGCATTGCAGCATCAATCCTCCCCAACCCATGGCAACAACAGTATAAATTCAGAGTTGGCTCGTTTTAGAAAAGCAAGTTAACACTTCTCAGCATAGCTGGGGACATACAATTTGCACTGCATGGAGCTGAATATTGTAATTTCAGTTCTCAATATTCAGGTTAAAGAAGTTGCCTACTTGCAAAAAGTTTCTCAGTTCTCTCACAGATTTGTATCTTACAGAAACTCTCCAGCGGCTGATAATAAAAAGATCCAGAGGCTGTTTCTACTAAAGATAAATTATATAAATTCTGGCATAAATTATATAAATATGGCATAAAATATACCACCTTTCAGTCAGAGAAATGCATACTACATATAATCTCAAAAGAGGCTGAATTTACAAAAAGGTGATCTGTTGAAAACAATGAATTAAGGACATGAAACCATTTCATGCAGTCTGCACATAAAATATTATTTATTTAAACTACTCCTTAGTTCAGGCAGAAAACCAGCTGAGAACCAGCAATTAAACCTATCTGAAGTATTAATTCCTCCTATGATCCTGTGTTTGTCTGTTATGTAGGGAATGCTGGGTTGTTTGCTTAGTTTTGCACTTTTTTAATAAACTGCTGCTGTGCACTGCTGAGATCTGTGTCTGACTGGTCCATTTATTTGGGAGGAAGCTCCATGGGAAAAGAAACATGGGTTTATGTTTTGACAGCACAGAGAGCACTGCCATCACTTAATCTATAATAAATAGCTTACCACCTGTTTCCCATCCATTTTCCAACCTCACCTCTAAGCAGCACTGTTCCTTTGAAGGAAGAAAGAAAGAAGGATGTGTCTGATCCCTAGAAAAGGGTGTGGGTGTGTGTGTGCTGCCTGGTGGCCTGAGGTTGCAGCCTGGCTCACAGCTGCCTGCAGCCCCTCAAATCCTTCTTTCAGCCCTTCTATCACCCTCCAGCACATCATCATCAAACCAGCTGAAATTCCCAAACTCAATCCAGACCCTTCTCCAGAAAGTTGTCCCTAATAAAGTGTCCTTGCCCATGGCAGGGGGTGGAACTAGATGACCGTTAAGGTCCCTTTCAGCCCAAACCGTTCTGTCAGTTTCTCTATGATTAAAGTTCCTTGGTTAGGGAGTCAGTATTTTTGTCTGATATACAGAGCAAAACAGAAATATCTTACATGCCTCAAGAAAGTCACATTCATTATGATTAAAAGAGCAAGTATTAGAGAACACAGGCCTTTTCTGTAACTCACAATGCTCTCATTTGCTAATCCTTTGAATTACATGCAGTTTGTTATTTCCAGAAAGGCTAAAACAATCTGTCAAGGTACTTCCTAAGAGTATGCAAGTCACTAACTGAAAAAGAACTGAAAATAAGAAAAATGTAGAAATAGCAGTCAACCATTTTCAGGTACCAGTGAAGCAAACATCCATCTTCAATACAGATGAGGCTGTGGGGAAGGCAAGGCTCTGTCCCATCGAGTGAAGATTTAGACCAGATTATGCTTCCCCTAATTTGTGATGCAGCTGTACACTGCTGCCTCCAACACTGCAGGTGCTGACTATGGCTCTTAGGGTAGTTTCTCATCAGATGGAGGTCTGGTCACCCAGTCCACCATGGGAAGGCACCTGCACCCTACTGCAAAACTCCAGATGTGACTGTGTTGGTAACACCACAGTGGGTACACGTGGTTAAAAATATTAGTCCAGATCTCACTCTGTTAGCTGCAGCAGAACTGCTACGCAGAGGAGAATTGCTTTATGCTTTACTGGTTGATTAGTGCTTGGAAAAAATTAATATTCTGTTTGTGAGCATTTTTCTCACCTTTCCAATGTTTCTGAAAGCAAAAGCCATTATTTTTCCTAGAGAGCTCTAAGTGGGCACATGGCACAGCCAGCTCTGCACGCTGACACCCCACGGAACGTGGTGATTGCCAGAAGGAAGCTACACTGTAAAAGTCTATCTAAAAGAGAGAACTGCTAACAAATACAGGAGTAGAATGATCATGGAAAAAGCAGTGTGGGGTTGGGGTTTTTTTTAACCTATTCCTTTTTAGCAAGGTCTGCTGCCCCAGTGTGTCTGTGCCTGTAGGTCTGCACGGAGCAGAGAATGGGATTTGTGTCTGCAACATCACTGTCTCAACTTGAGTGAAGTTGAAACCCTTAATAGTTTGGTTTTCATAACAAAGGCTCCTCAGGAACCTTCTCCAACTTTGTAATGAATTGAACCTCTGGTTTGGAATGTCACACTTTTGAGTTGGCCACCCAGCATCACACCAGCCAGGACACCACTCTTCTTGCTGTAATGTAAGGGGTCCTCTCACAGTGCAGCAGTCAAGTGGAGATATCTCTGACACAAAAAGTGACTCACAACCCCTCTCATGAAAAGCAGTATGTCTTGATTTTTTTGGGGTTTTTTTGGTGAAGTTTACAGCACCACATCAGACTACTATTAAGATAAGTAAACATTCTTCCTGAATCATAGCCAAAAGTATAAAATAAGGAGTGAATACTTTACTTCACTGACTGTAATTATGACTAGCTGAATAGTTTAGAAAAAAATTCATATTCCAGAGACTAAATGCTATAGTTCCATGCACAGGAGTGTTTATCTTCTCCTCTCCTTTTCTAATATTACTGCACTTTATTCAATTTACTCTGTCAGGTTGGTAGTGGTTTATCACCACTTTAATATGCCTCCTTACTCAACTTATATATTCTCTTCTAAACTCCAGAAAGTGGAGTATAGCAAAGGTTAACTATCTTGCTATATTCTTCTCATCAATACAAAACACTTCCTGCAAAAGTCAATCCTTTTATGATTCAGACAACTTGAGAATAGAATCACTAGGTAAATATCTTTTCAGCTGATTTTATGAAGTGTAAATATATATTCCTTCATAAAAGGCAATATGTAAACAAAGTTTGTTTGCCTGTGTAAGCAGGGTGTTGCTCCTACTTTTATTAATCCATACAGAAATTGCAAAACCCACTTGGTAAAATAATTTGAACTCTCTGAAAAATTCACAGTGACTTGAAGGAAAAAGTTGCATCTGAAACTTTCTTGAAAGGAGAAATATTTCTCAAGAATTCAACACTGGTCCCTCCAAGAGAGCCTGGTCCAACTCCTCCAGCTGCCCACTTGGCAAGGAGCCCTGTGAGTTGGCAGGAAGGCTGCCAGCTCGCCTACCCCATTCTCCTCCAACGTGATGAATGGCTTTACATCTCCTCATTAGGAACTGGAGACATGGCTCGTTTTTGTCATGCTCCACACAGCTGAAGCAGCCATGATGAATCTCAAACAGCCCCTCCTGCCTGCAGAACTCCCTCCCTCTGAAATGTGCTGCTTTACAGCACACGCAGAATGAAATGGCAGCTGCACACTGCCCAGAATAACTGTGTCCTACCAGCTACTGCAGGGACCAAAGACATTTTGGGAATGCAAAGCTCTGATTAAGAATCACAAGACTGAGCCCTCACCTACTGGTGTTCTGCTGTCTAAGGACAAAGTGAAGCAGTGCAGCATAAGCTGACACTTCTGACTAGGCTGAACCATGTGATTTGTTAAATTATTATTTAGCTCTCGCTGTCTGAAAACCAGAACATTTGTCAGCTGACCTAACAAAAACCTGCTAACACAATGCTGAAATCACAACCAATGATAGACAATTCTTGCCCATGGTCTCAACACATCTGAAGGTTTCTGGAAGTTTAAGGACCAAGGTTGCTGTCTCCCCACGATACTCCAGATGAGCATTGCACCCACAGAGGTTCCCAGCCCGGAGTTATGGCCCTGATTATTCACACACCTGCAGCACAGGCATAGTCTGGTGACAAAACCCCATAACTAAATTCATTAGGGGACTCTGGCCATGCTGCCTAATGAATAAAGTGATTATGATTAAAAAGTGTCCTTGAACTTCACTGCATGCAGTGCACACACACATGGGGCTCCTCCAGGCACAAAGCTCCTGTTCAAGTCACCTTGATTTTTGTGAGAAACCTGCACTTATTTTAGCAATTCAATCCATGATCCATCTGATATGAACACAATTGACCCACATAGGCAGCAGATGGCCACTGGTGACAGGTGAGCAGTGTTTTGTACTAAGCTGTGCTCAAGTATTGCCTTTTAAAGGTATCAAAATCTGGAACTGTGAATATACAGGCAGCAAGAAGACTTGGAGCAAGTGTGTCTGTTGATCAACACTGACAGGTAACCNNTATGCGGAGGCAGAACAGCCAGAGTACCTATGAGATTCAAAGCATCAGCCAGCAAAAAAAGCCAAAAACCCACCCACCCCAATCCCCCTCCAACTGAAAAGGCCAAAAAATGAGATGGGAGATCTCAGTTTCCACTTTCAATCCCAGGATGCTGCTGTTTTACTTTTTCTGTTCAATTAGATATATTGAAACTGTATTAGGCAGGAATAATAAGCAAAATGCATGATGCAATCAGCCATATTTAATTTCATTTCGTTGCAAAATCACAAATAAATTGCACTCTCATTTCCCTGACAATACTTATGCATTAGGAGAGGCAGATGGACTATTAACAGCTTATCATCAGGGCAAAGTTTTGTTAGCCTGGCTGTATCCTAAATAAATAATTTCCTTAAAAGGAAAACAGCTTTTGTCATTTGCAAACCTGCTAACAAAAGTTCAGCAAAGCCATAAAAAAATACTGCTTGCANCAGAGGTTCCCAGCCCGGAGTTATGGCCCTGATTATTCACACACCTGCAGCACAGGCATAGTCTGGTGACAAAACCCCATAACTAAATTCATTAGGGGACTCTGGCCATGCTGCCTAATGAATAAAGTGATTATGATTAAAAAGTGTCCTTGAACTTCACTGCATGCAGTGCACACACACGGGGCTCCTCCAGGCACAAAGCTCCTGTTCAAGTCACCTTGATTTTTGTGAGAAACCTGCACTTATTTTAGCAATTCAATCCATGATCCATCTGATATGAACACAATTGACCCACATAGGCAGCAGATGGCCACTGGTGACAGGTGAGCAGTGTTTTGTACTAAGCTGTGCTCAAGTATTGCCTTTTAAAGGTATCAAAATCTGGAACTGTGAATATACAGGCAGCAAGAAGACTTGGAGCAAGTGTGTCTGTTGATCAACACTGACAGGTAACCATATGCTGAGGCAGAACAGCCAGAGTACCTATGAGATTCAAAGCATCAGCCAGCAAAAAAAGCCAAAAACCCACCCACCCCCAGCCCCCTCCAACTGAAAAGGCCAAAAAATGAGATGGGAGATCTCAGTTTCCACT